>LR140788.1:0-14911 GCA_900659605.1 Tisbe holothuriae | reverse complement strand
CCGGCAATATTTCTCTTCTCAGCCAGGCAAGCAGGGCCGTGAGTGAGTGAGAGGGAGGCATTTATTTCCACACACTCACGGCCCAGCTGGTTGTCTGAGGAGGAAATATTTCCGGAAATATTTCCTGCAAAAATGCCTGTCTGGGAGCGGCCTAAGTATCGTGTTGAATAGTCCTACATTTTATACCTCTGCTGTCCAAATGATAAGAAGCAAATGATGCCAAAATTGTATGTTTTATTTCTATGATGAGCTTGAAATAAGCATTTGATAGAGTCCTGAACCTCTTATAGTATCATTAAAGACTATAAAACATACATTAAAAGTCTTTTTTGGCTCTTGTGAAGAGTAAATTTTTGCTAGAGAACTCTTATCATTTGGACAGCCGAGTTCTCTGCTCCCCTCAGAACGACGTGTTCATAACTTCATCAAAGGGAGAAAGTTAACATAAAAAGGGGGAAAGAAGAAAAAGTGGAATAAGGGATAGCTGCCAATTTCCCACTTCATGTTTTGACGGTTAGAAAAAAGAATGGAACTAGGGTTGACACATATTCTTCATCCTTAATATTGTCGTATTCATAGCCAATCTTTATCTGGACCGAAGCTATTAAAGCCAGTGTAGACCAGAGATCACTTCAGTTCCTAGAGTTGTGCATACATTCATACATCCAGCATTGTATTTTAGCTGATTTAGTGATCAAAATTTGGTCTGGGCTTCCTGCAGATTTGGCGCCTGCAAAAAAGCAACAGCCCAGGCAAGTAGGAAGCACACCAGCTGATAATAGTAAATGCTGCGCAACTCTTGGTACTACAATATCTCTAGTGTAGACCAAGGTAGAAAACCAATGTTACGCAAACGCAGTCAGCTGATTGTACGACATTAATAACTCATTCAGCCTTATGGTAATTATAATATTATGTCATTAGATGAGTAAATGAATGTATAAAAAGTATTCTTCAGAGGCATTTAATGACATAATGTCACCCCTGTCTTCATTTTTTATGATCCGGAAGCAGTGTTGTCGCCTGCTTCTTTCTTTGCTCCCCTTTTATTTTATTTCCCTTTATTTTGCACCCCCATGAGACCGCCAATATAAAGAATAGGAGAATAGACGTCTCAAAGACATGTTGAATGAATACAAAATTCCTTTGGCTGTCAAAGCAGTTCTCTTTATTACTACCATAAATACTGCAGGGAAAAGAAAGAGTAGTCAATCCTTTAGTAGTTCATGCTATAAATTATGACATGTTAGCTATATTGTGGAACAATTATATATTTTATTTTATTTTCCTTTATTTTGCACCCCCATGAGACCGCCAATATAAAGAATAGGAGAATAGACATCTCAAAGACATGTCGAATGAATACAAAATTCCTTTGGCAGTCAAAGCAGTTCTCTTTATTACTACCATAAATACTGCAGAGGGAAAAGAAAGAGTAGTCAATCCTTTAGTAGTTCATGTTTGAAATGACATTTTATCCATATGGTGGAACAATTATATATTTTATATGTTTCACTCAGAAGTAAAACTTTATATGAACCAAAGAATAATAAGAGACAAAAGGTTTGCTTGCTGGCGGTTTCAGCACAACCTGTCTGAAACTGAGTCTGTAAGGACTAATGAGACACTTAGGCCTCTCCCAGATTGGAGGAAAGGAAGGAGGGTATACTCCGAGTATACTCGGGGTATACTCGGAGTATACTCTGGGTATACTCCGGGGATTTTCAAAATCCCCTCAAAATCCTCCGAAGGCTGTCAAAATCCCCTCAAAAAGCGCGAGTGCGAGGAGAAGCAATTGCCTACGCAGCTTGTGCGCGGGAGGGGAAAAAGGAGAAATCCTCCGGAGTATACCCAGAGTATCCTCTGGAGTATACTCCGAGGAAACGCGGAGGATTTCCTTAAAAAGAGGAGTATACTCCGGTTGTGAGAGTATACTCGGAGTATACTCCTTGGAATCCTCCCTTGTGGGAGCTGCCTAAAGGGAGGAGGATACTCTGAGTATACTCCAAAACGGAGGAGGATACTCTGAGTATACTCCAAAAAGAGGAGGAAATTCCAAGTATACTCCAAAAAGGAGGAGGGTATTGGGGGTATACTCTGAGTAAACTCTTTCAAATCCTCCAATGTGGGAGTGGCCTAAACATGTAATGAAGTGAAATATGTATTTCTGACTGAATTCCTCATTTGGCTGTCCAAATGATAAAGAGTTCTCTAGCCAAAATTGTAGCTCTTCAGAAGAGCCAACAAAAACATTTAACACATGTTTCATGTTCTGTACTTATACCATGTACTTAGGAGATTAGGACTCTTTCAAATGCTTATTTCAAGCTCTTTGTAGAATTAGAACAATCATTTTGCTTCTCATCATTTGGACAGCCGCATTGTCATATATTACGTTAAGGTTTACCCTGTCCAACTGGATGCAAATATTGAATGCCTGTGAGTTGACTTTCGGGAATGGTCCTGCCATGATGTGCCAGCCGGGTGTCAAGCCCCAGCTGGCAATGTTACCAAGAGTGGTGTAATAATCTAAATTCTGCAAACACAACAAAACAAACAGAGTCAGTGTAGTAATCAATAGCTAGAACTTCCCACCAAGATTTGTTGCAAAATGGTCCAACATTTGGACACTTCAACTCTAGTCCAATTCTGTTACAACAGTTGGATTAGAGTTGGAGGTTCAATTTTAATAGTATCGTGGAACTCGGGAAGAGCGGAATAAACACTCTTTTGTAATTCCAGAAGTCATACTAAGAGGCAAAAAAAGACAAAAGCTTATTACAAAGAAGTTTGAGAACAGGCAAAAAAGGTCTAGTCATTTAATTCTGTTTTTGTTGTAACACTTACTATATCCAAGGTACAGTACCAGAATGGTCAGTACATAAGCATTACATAAACGGCATTTTCTAACCCTACTCTGGGAATGCCAAAATTTCTATTTTTTTATACCTTACATAATATCAACAAGGTACATTAATATGATTGAACCAAATATTAATTTGTAGTTAAAGTTATTTTATGCACTTATCCATTATTTTGGACCATTTGAGAGTAATCACAAGAGAACGATATTGTCATTCCCAGAGTAGGGTTAGAAAAGTGCCCCTATGTAGTGCTTATATACTGAGCTATCTGGTGCTTGAACTCTGTCATTGTACACATTAGCATAAAAACTAATAACAGTGTCTACCCCTATTTGGGGGTGTTCTCAAACTTCTTTGAAGTGAAATTTTTGTATTTTGCTTTTAAACATGAGTTTCAGATTCCCAAAAGAGTGTTTCTTCCGCCCCTCCCGAGTTCTACGACAGTATCTAGATCTAAGCTGCGGTAAATAAGGAAAGATTCATCATGCAACCGCTCAACATGGAAATTCCTTAATTGCCAAATTTGGGCCTAATTGTTGGAGTAGTGTTTGACCTCCAACTATTGAACCTCCAACGGCTTGAATGTAGTTCGTGGTCCCTAGTGTCAAATAAGAATTAAAGAAAGGGATTTGACAAATTTTATATCACCTACCTAAAAAATGCCCTCTATCTACTAGATAATATCAATATTTAACTGTATTCTTAATTGAATGTAGCAAAAAACCACTGTGAATGTACATAAAAGAAGCAAAACACATAAAAAATGGACAAATTAGGGCCCCGCAGGGGTAGGTCACTTAGGGCTTATAAGAAAGATAGTTTGGTCCTTACTGGTGCCCTGCATGGTTAGGGCATAACAATATGACTAGGTTAGGTGCCCCGCAGGGCTAGGGCGCCTGCAGGGCTAGGGTAATCAAGAATAAACTACATTACATTTGACACTGACGGGTTAGGTTGGGTCAGGCAAATTAGCACTAAATGAGTTACCAGAAACTTTGGCTAAGTAGCTAGATATGTTAAAATTGAGATACAAAGCTCAAATTGGCCTTATTTAATATGCAAGAGAATGAACTACAAGAAAAAAACATGATGAAAACAAACCATTTTCACCCGATTTGACTCGAGGGACCACAAACTACATTTGCCCCCCTCCACCTTTAGTACAATTCAGTCTGCAACAAATCTCGGCGGGTTGTTTATTGACATTATGACACATTGTTAGAAATGTTGATGTTTACCATTCTATGTGCAGATTTGTTGTAACCATGAAGAATCATCTTTCCATTGTCTGGAAATGTAAACCTAAGAGTTGAACATAAATAAGTTACATAAATATGCAATAATATAAACATTGTATTTACCATGACAGAGCCTTTTTGGACTTGGCAATGTCTTTAAAAATGTCAACTACAAAGCCCCATACCTCGTAATTTCCATGTTCGTCTCTGAAAGTGGCATGTATTAGCTCTGTATGAGTCATTTATAGCTTTTTATTTTAATAGGAAGTATAATATACTATAGAATAGTAGAATACTAGAATGTATTTTCATAAGACCCCATTTCCGTACTGTGGCGGACATACGCCAATGTACAGCACACAGTTTTAAGCTTACTTGGCTGCAGTTTTAAGGCTCTTTTGGTCACTAAAACCCCGCACCTCAGGGCAGTCAAAGTCTACATTTCCATTCTGTGGCTGTACTACAGCTACAAAACTGCACGAGAATGGAAATGCTGTATTATAGCATTTTTAAATCCTTTCTCGGCGGGTATATAACCATGAGTATACAGCACACCATTTAACAATAATTGAACAGGGTTGTATTCAAAAATATATACCAAACTTACTTTGTAACAATGTCTCTTGATGTGTAGTTGTAATAGTAAGGGCAGAAGATGATGCCATATCCTTCCATAGACTTTGGAACCAAATCATTTTCGTACAGTTGAATACTGCCTGGAAAGATTTAATTTAATAATATTAAGTCAACTTTAAATTTAGCCCATTGTTGATTCAATGCAAACATGTTAAATAAATAAAAAGCTATTATTTGACTGAATCAGTTGCAGTAACTACCGGCATTTAGGTAGAATCGTTTATATGTATTGCAAAAAAAAATTAAGTGCGTTTGTGTAAAACCATATTATATAGGCCTTGTGTAAAGCCAATTATTATAGCACTTGCTGTTAAACCATTTTTAAAAATAATCTACATCTCAATGTAAATTGATTACCATAATCTTTCCGTTTTGTAATATCCTGTTGATTGTTTAACACATATTTTAACTGCAGTTTCCTCCAATTCATGTCAAAATCACCGTGGCAATAAATGAAATCCTGGTCATCAATCCTGGCAATTATAGCAACCTTGAGAAGATAACTTCCAAGGAGAGCCTTCATTGAGTCACCTACATAAAAGTTACAATTAGAAAAAAGACTTTTAAAATATTTTAATGAAAAATGTTATATATGTGTCTCTGTTAAGACTTCGACTGTCCAAAAGAACAGAGTTATCTAGCCAAATGTGTAACTCATAAGGAGAGCCATTGAAGACTTTTAACATATGTTTTATGTCCTGTACTGAAACTTTAAAGGTACATAAGAGATTAAGGACACTTTCAAATACTTAAAAAAATGTTTGCTGGATCATCCCTGGTGTTACCCAGGGACCTTTCCGTTCATCACCAGACACACCTTGAAAGCAATATATCACAGCTTCACAGGCCTGGGGGTATTCGAACCCGCAACCTCTTGGGCCGCAGGGACAAGCGACTTGTGATCACGGCTACCACGTGTCTCCCCCCAATATTTAAAAAAGTCTTATCATTTGGACAGCTAAATTCTCCTTCTTACTCAATTCCAGTCCTTCCTGTTCATTCCAGAATGTTGTTCTATACACAACTTGGTCATCAAGAATTATCAGCAGATAGTCTGTTTTGCCCCGTTCATATTTCCAAGATACCTTTAATTAGAGGAGTTGGAGTCATTAACTGCCCAATTTTATGCTTGTACGGAGATTATGTCACTGATTTTGTACTCTATGAATATGATTATACTATCAGGCCTATGATTAAGTTTGTAGAGAGAAGGACAAGAATAGGTCATTTTTGGAACGGTGTTGCCTCTTATTGATACATCATTTTAAACACAGTAAACATATCTTAGAAATGTGTACACTAAGGATGTTGTCAATTTTTTTTACAGATATATAATAATTATTTGTCTAGGGTTGACATTGTATTATTAATACCAACAATTCAAAGAGAAGTCATATACTTAGGCAATCAATATGCATTAACCTTTTGGCCAAAGTCATAAACCATTCCAAGACTGCCTTCAACGACGTGAAGATTGCAGAATCCACTTTTGTGAGCTAAGCCGAGTTGATGTTGGATATACAGGGTGTGTCCAAACCTAAACAGAACATAATTATGAACGAGCAAAAAAAATTATTATTAATTTGTGCCATCATTATTCTCTGGATAATGTTCCGTTACCTTTTATAGCAAGAGACTATTACATGAAAGTTTCCTACATAAAATCGGCTGTCCAAATGATAAGAGCTCTCTAGTCAAAAGTGTAACTCTTCCAAAGAGCCAATAAAGCCTTTTAATGAATATTTTATTCTCAGTACAGATACTTTACAAGTTACGTAAGAAACTGAGATGTTAGGCCTGGGGCTCTTTTGAATGCTTATTTCAAGCTCTTTTATAGAATTAGAACAAACTACTTTGGTACCCCATGGCTCTTATCATTTGGAAAGCTGAAATATACATGTACTAAACAAAAATACGGTGACAATTACCAATACTGAAGTAAATCTGTTAATGCCATTGAATGAACAACAGAATCTTTGCTGTATTCTGACAATAAATTTATGTTGCAATGGGATTGAAGCTGAACTTTATGAATGATATTTGCCAAATTCAACAGTTTTACGGCATTGCTGGCTGCTAAGAGAATTACTAGGAGTAGGGAAATGTTCAACATTGCAACTGTGACTAATAGCTACAAATATGATTTATTTTTTGCCTTTGAATTTCACTGGGATAAAGTGATAATATTTTTTGGAAAAAATGAATAATTATGGACAACTATACAATATCAAATCGTAAGAGAAACTTTTGTTTTATACTTTGAAAAAAATATCTTTATTTTGGAGCCTTTTGTTTTTCTCTGTAGAATGTACCAAAAGTTTTATTCTTTTAAATTTGGAACTTTCATCCTCTTTGTAATATTCAATTTAATGTTATTTTATATAGAACATTTCAAAATCAAACCTTGATAGCAAACAACTTTAAATATATTTGTTTACAATTTTCATTATCCAAACGAATAAGAGTTGTCCGAATTATAACTGTTATAGAGTCACTCTTATCATTTGGATTTGAAAAATGTTTAAACCTGATTTAAAACATTGCACTTAATATCTACTATCCCCCATTATTATGCAGTTAAAAAATATTATTAATATTACATTTTTGTGCAATTTAACATAAATCAATACTATTGGCCACAATATATGATTTAGTGCAAATACAAACACAAATAGTGAACCTATTAATAAGCTGTGTGTTCATGGCATTTTTATGTAGAAGAAGGGCACAAAATCATTCAGGTGATGTTTTTATTATTCCATCTACACTAAAATTGCCAACGTACACGCATTTCTGCAAAAGGTATTATTTGGTACATTTATTTGATCTTATGTTTACTCCAGAAGCTATAATTTCAAACAGACACTCGATCATGCCTTTATACTTTATGCTAATGCCGGTTGTCTCCCTCAAAATTACCGACACCGAAAACTCTCATGGCCATGGGGAATTGTGTTTACCCTTGCATGTTATTTAGTGTGTTTTGATGCGTGCACATTTTCATAATATGTAATAAATCTAATGGGGCAGGTATTTGATTTATAATTCATATGGATGACAAATCTGAGTAGCCTCAAATTATCATCAGAATGCTTTGATGATCCACTTCTTTGATGCTCCACAGACTTTCCTGATGACCCACGAGCTGAGATCTGGTAATTTAATGCTTATACAAGCTAGGGTTGATACAGGCCTTTGCTGTACAACTTCACTTGGAAGAAAAATCCAATTCGCCTCAAATTACCGTCAGTATGATTTTCACTGGAGTTTCCAGTATAAAGGAAGTTGTTACTGTAACTAGTTACTTAAAAGTGAATTTAAAAAGCAGCTTTCGGGTAACCAGTTACAGTAGTAATTTTAAATGAATACTTTCATTCTGCGTCTACAATCATATCAACGCTATAATTTTGACTGTGTTTCCCATAATTATTATACATAGGCCTCACATAATTTATTACAATCGTATATTGCCTAAAAGCCTACCAAATACAAAATCCAGTGCGCAGCAATTAAGAAAGACTCATGGGTCAGCTCAAATGTTGTCAAGAACCACCTCAGTCTGCTGACATAAAACACCATTTTATAAAGTTGATTATGCACTATTATGTGTCTGTTAACATTAATATAATTAAAACTTAGTGTTGACTAGTAACTATACACTCTCATTAATGGGGTTTGTACCATATTTGATTATCTAAGCAATAATGTCTTACTACATTAATACTATTGTTGTCCCAAAAATATGTGGTCAAAATGCATTTGGCGTATTTTAATCCTAATGAGCTTAATCTGGCGACCCTGGTGCCGTCATCAAAATTAATATATGGGTCATTGGTTAGCTCAGATATCAGATATAATATGTCGACGGAATGACTGTTTACACTAACATTCCAGTTATTTGACTTGCTGATACTAAAAAATGCAAAGTCCTATGTTACTTGTTAGGTTCTAATGCTACAGGCTTACATAATGTATTAAAAGAATACTTGCTTTACGAAGAGTATAGAATAGCGAATGTGCTGAGCCTTGCTCGTGTGCCACTTATATTACTACAAAAGTTTTGTCATTACCTCTAAACTGAAGAGTTTTACTTGTTTAAGGTTAATACTTATTATTTAAATCTTATCAACAATGTCAACTAAGAGTGAAATATTTCCTGAATTCAAATGTCCTGTATGTGACACAAAACATAAAACCAAGCAAAATCTAACCTTTCATTGTAATACTGTGCATGGAGGGGTGGATTCATTTAATCTACCATTTAAGTGCACACATTGCAAATTTACATATGCATGGAATCCATCATTAACATTTCACTTAAAAAGAGCACATAAAACAACTAGACAATTCAAATGTAATTCATGTCAATACTCCCCTGCTTCACGAGAAGACTTGAACAATCATATTCTACGAATACATAAAAATATTAAACCTTTTCAATGTGACATTTGCTTATCAAGATTTAACTCACAAGGAGAAATGACTTCCCATGTTGAATCAGTGCATGAGAAAAAGAGAAATTTTAACTGTTGCCAGTGTTCACTTAAATTCTACAATATGGATAGGCTTCAAAGGCATATAAAAGTTGTTCATGGAAATATCAAACCATTTAATTGTACACAATGTGATAAAAAGTATGCACTAAAAGGCCATTTAAATAGTCATATTAAAACAGTTCACAAGAATAATTACAGTTATAATTGCAACCTATGTGATGACCAGTTTTCAACTGAAAATAGACTTAAATATCATAATATTTCAGTCCATGGTGAAACTGCCCCTTTCTCATGTACTGTATGCAATCTGAAGACAATATCTGCCAGTCAATTAGCTCGTCATAATAGTGCAGTTCATTTGAAAGAGAAGAATATCAGCTGCTCAGACTGTGACTACAAAACAACAAGAAAATGTAGTTTAAAGAAGCATGTAGTAACTGTACACCTCAAACTGAAACCATTTAACTGTAACATTTGTGACTACAAGACTGCCAACAAGTCCAATCTGACCTATCACACACATAATGTACATAATAACCTAAGACAGTTTAAATGTAACCTCTGTGTTGCAGATTTCAATCAATCGAGAAATTTAGTCAAGCATATGATTGGGGTCCATCCTTATAATTAAGCCGTTGCAGAAAGGTTTATTACACCTGAAGGACTCCAAATGGCATTGTAAAATAATTTGCCATTTTCATTGAAGTGTTGATGAGCAAATGCAATCCCATATAAAAGGGGTGCATGAAAAACTGAATTGATTTAATTGTGGAATGTGTAGATTTAAAGGCAATAAAAGTGAGTTACTTACAAAATATATTGACAAACACCATGTGCCCAGTGAATGCTTTAAATGCCAATTTAAATGTGTCAATTCTATTGAACTAAAATCACACACTAAGAATCATGCAAAAACTGAATTCATTTGCCATATTTACAAGGCAATCTTTAAAGCACCAACAATGTTAAAAGCACACATTGAACAGGAACATGAAGGAAAGAGAAATTATTCATGCAATCTCTGTCCGTTTAAAAGTTACCACACCGCTAACTTGAATACTCACATAACAACAGTTCATAAAAATGAAAGAACTGTTTAATGTTCAATATGCAAGAAAAGATTTAGAAGTAACTTGGCTCTTACACTGCATACACAGTCAATGAATGAAGGAAAGTCTATTACATGTAAATGTTGAACTAAAACATGTACACAAGAAGGCAGTCTACAGACTCATATGGTCAAATATCATACATAAATGTTTACACTGAGCAGTAGCTGAGCTGTGTTTTCCTCAGGACTCAGTTAGGAGACTTGGCTGGAGATTCAGTTCTAGGGCATCTCAAGTTCTCAACTATAGTATTATTCATACAGTGGCGATGTCAAGCACCGCAGGCCTCTGAGCATCATGGTCCCTTCCTTTTTACTCTAAAGGAGCTTGGCTGTCCAAATGATAAGAGTTCTCTAGACAAAATTGAAGGTCTTCTGAAGAGCGAACAAAGACTTTAAACATATGTTTTATGTTCCATAATGATACTATAAAATTACATAAAAGGTAAAATACACTTTTGAATGCTTCCTTCAAGCTCTTTATAGGCTTAGGACAAATAAATTGGACACCTAATGTATCATTCTTATCATTTGGACAGCGGCCGAGTCTGCTGAGAATTGGAGGACAGATTCTGAAGGGAGGAGCCCAAATTGGAGCAAGAACTGAACCCGGAAAAAATGTGTCTAAATATTTGCGAAGTATTGTTATCATGAATTTTCTTTAAGTCATATTTGATATTTTGTACTAACTTTCATATTAAAATATATAGATTGTATTTCATTTTGGCTGTCCAAATGATAAGAGTTCTCTAGCCAAAATTGTAACTCTTCAGAAGAGCAATTGCAGACTTCAATATATGTTTTATGTCATGACTTGAGGTAGCAGTACTATAAAATTACATGAGACGATCGAGAATTTCTCGAGAAAGTGAGCACCAAAGTTTGTTACATAATATGACATAAATATAATACGCAAAATTTGACACTTAATGCACGAAACGTTTATTGTTTTATTTTTAACCTTTGATACTATTATAGAGTAATCTTGTTACCAAATAAGTTGTAACTTTTTAACATTATTTAGCTAAACTGTCGTTTAGTCTTCCTGGAGGTCAACACCCTATAGAGTTGGGGTTATTAAAGTTCGCCATTTAAAAAAATATTGCATTAACACGGCCATAATGATTAGACCGCAGAATATTAAAATATATATACTTTCATTAATATAATAAGTTCTTTTGCATATTACATCCTACAAATGTTATGTACTCCAAACGTTGGAATTGTTCTCGATTTTGCTCGAGAAATTGTCGGAAGTCCGCTCTCGATAATCAGAGACAGGGTTGCCAGGGGCTCAGAGTAGTTTGGTCCCAAACTTTGTTCAATTTGGTCCCAGTTTGGACCCAAATTTTAAAATGCCAAAATTTGGGGTGCCAGCCATCCACCCACAAATTTTTTGACCTTATTTTATAGCATTCCTGTGTGTTTCAGGCAGTTTTAATTTTTCAATAAAAATAAATTTAGCTCCTTAAAGTTTCTGAAATATTATTAAGTTAAATTTTTGGGACCTAGATTCTCTTCAGTTTCGTCCCAATATCCCAAAAAATATTTGTTTGTTCCCAAAGGGTCAAAATGATCCCAGATTTGGCTAATCTGGGACGCAAACAGGCAACCCTGTCACATAACGAGAATTCTGGCAATGTCTAAGCACCATGATTGTTCACTAATTCCTTTTGAATGCTTTTTCTTAATAAATAAATAGCTCATCAAACGTGCGTGTCAATATAACTTATGACAACATTTCTACCTAATACCCTTACGGTAGCTGGTTACCAAAACTGAGAAATTGCTTAATTAATGGATTCAAATGTCAGCTCAAATATCAAAGAAATGACACTACCATACATTATTTATTTGAACTGTCTGCATCAAGTGCATTCAGTCACACCAAATCAACCCAACCACACTGACTTTCATAGGAACCACTACTATGGACTTGTTTTCTCTAAACGGGAAAGTCTTGCTTGTTTGAATCAGCACATAAATTAATAACAACAATGTCAAATAAGGGTGAAATACTTCCCATATTAAAGTGTCCTACATGTGACACAAAACACAAAACCAAGGCAACCCTAACAATTCACTGTAATACTGTGCATGGAGGGGTGGATTCAGTGCACCTACCATTTAAGTGCACACATTGAAAATTTACATATGCATGGAATCCATCATTAACATTTCACTTAAAAAGAGCACATAAAACAACTAGACAATTCAAATGTAATTCATGTCAATACTCCCCTGCTTCACAAGAAGACTTGAACAATCATATTCTACGAGTACATGAAAATATTAAACCATTTCAATGTGACATTTGCTCATCAAGATTTAACTCACAAGAAAAAATGACTTCCCATGTTGAATAAGTACATGAGCAAAAGACAAATTTTAACTGTTGCCAGTGTTCACTTAAATTCTACAATATGGATAGGCTTCAAAGGCATATAAAAGTTGTTCATGGAAATATCAAACCATTTAATTGTACACAATGTGATAAAAAGTATGCACTAAAAGGCCATTTAAATAGTCATATTAAAACAGTTCACAAGAATAATTACAGTTATAATTGCAACCTATGTGATGACCAGTTTTCAACTGAAAATAGACTTAAATATCATAATATTTCAGTCCATGGTGAAACTGCCCCTTTCTCATGTACTGTATGCAATCTGAAGACAATATCTGCCAGTCAATTAGCTCGTCATAATAGTGCAGTTCATTTGAAAGAGAAGAATATCAGCTGCTCAGACTGTGACTACAAAACAACAAGAAAATGTAGTTTAAAGAAGCATGTAGTAACTGTACACCTCAAACTGAAACCATTTAACTGTAACATTTGTGACTACAAGACTGCCAACAAGTCCAATCTGACCTATCACACACATAATGTACATAATAACCTAAGACAGTTTAAATGTAACCTCTGTGTTGCAGATTTCAATCAATCGAGAAATTTAGTCAAGCATATGAATGGGGTCCATCCTAATAATTAACCCATTGCAAAAAGGTTTATTACACCTGAAGGACTCCAAATGGCATTGTAAAACTTGCAATTTTCAGTAAAGTGTTGATGAGCAAATGCAATCCCATATAAAAGTGGTGCATGAAAAACTGAAGCGATTTAATTGTGGAATGTGTAGCTTTAAAGGCAGTAAAGTTGAGTTACTTACAAAATATAATGACAAATACCTTGTGCCCAGTGAATGCTCTATATGTCATTTTAAATGTGCCAATGATATTGAGCTTAAGTCACACACTAAGAATAATGCAAAAACTGAATTTTTAATGCAATCTTGAAAGCACCAAAAATGATAAAAGTACACAATGAACATGTACAAGAATGAAATAGATTTTATTCATGCAATTTCTGTCCGTTTAAAGTTACCTCACCACTAACTTGAATACTCACATAACAACAGTTCATAAAAATGAAAGAACTGTTTAATGTTCAATATGTAAGAAAAGATTTAGAAGTAACTTGGATCTTACACTGCATACACAGTCAATGAATGAAGAAAGTCTATTCCATGTATATTGCCCTAAAACATAAACACAAAAAGGCAGTCTACAGACTCATATGGTCAAGCATCATACATAAATACATAAATGTTTACATTGAGCAGTAGCCAAGTTGGGTTTTCCTCAGGACTCAGTTAGGAGACTTGGCTGGAGATTCAGTTCTAGGACCATCTCAACTATAGTATTGCATACAGTGGCAAATTCAAGCAGCCCAGACCTCTGAGCATGTTCCCTTCCTTTTTACTCTGAAGAGCTGAGCGTTGGAGGACATAATTATTCTGAAGGGAGGAGCCCAAATTGGAGCAAGAACTGACCCCAGAGTAAGTGTGTCTAAATATTTGCCAAGTAATGTTATTATGAATTTTCTTTAGGCTGTGTCTACATTAGTAGAATATATTCAGAAAATATCTTCCTCGGACAGTAGTAAAAAATATTCCTCCCCGGGATCCCTTTTTTGATCCGCCCACTCAGCCCCGCTGCGCAGGTGGAGAATATATTCCGAATATTTTCTTTTTTTTTTCCGGTGTAGACACATCCTTAGGGGGCTCCTTCACCAGAGTCCAATTATTAAAAAGCTCAAAGCAACTCCTTAGTGCTAAGGAGTTGCTTAGCCATCATTTCAGCCAATGAGGAGGCTCCATTTTGACTAAAGGAGTACCTTAGACGCTAAGTACGGTATCTCGTTGCCACTTTTTAATAATTGGCCTCTGCTGGGAGCCTGGGACTGAGTGTATCTCCCATTGAGTCAGGCAGTAGGCCTGAGTTTCGGAGGACAGAACTCAGCTCACTTCCAGGGATCCACTATAATAGTAATAGGATTGATTGGCAAATTTTGTTTTGTTGCAAGTAACAATGCCAAGGTTTAAAAAGGCCTCATTAATGGTGTTATGTGAATTCTGATCAGTTGACCACTTCCAGCCTTATTATTATACATTCATAAGTCCAGGACTCCAGAGTCCGATTATTAAACAGCTCAAAGCAACTCCTTAACGCTAAGGAGTTGCTTAGCCATCATTTCAGCCAATGAGGAGGCTCCATTTTGGCTAAAGG
>LR140787.1:0-14904 GCA_900659605.1 Tisbe holothuriae | reverse complement strand
TTACTTCAGCGAGGTTTCGAGGGGCAATTGTACGTTCCGCAGTGGTCGCAGATCTTTACGTAGTTTGTAGATATTTAATTTTAGTATTCAAACAAACTCTTGACCTTTACTTCATACCGTCTTTTCTTTCTTTCTGCACTAATTGGTGGCAATATTGTCTTACAAGAAGCAAATGAAACCGGAACCTTTTCCATTAGAAAGCTAGTAGCTCTGACCCTCTTTACAAAGACTGAAAAATAACTTTCTTTCTCTCACTTGCAAGAAGAACATCTCTCAGAAATTGGAACCCGAGATGACAATTATTTTTCCGACTTAAACATTGTAAGAGGAAAGTCTAAGGCAGTTCGCAATGTTATATTTAACTACAGTTCATTTTTGTTACTCTTATTGCGCCCACTGTTAATGTTACAAATACATTAAAACTCCCTCCAAGTACTCATGTTTTGCATTGCAAAAATCCTTTTCTTACAATTCCATCTAATGAGCACAAAAGAATAAAAGGATCGGCAGCGGGTCCCATTCTCTCTTTCTTCAGAAATAAATCTCCAAAGAAAAAAAACTTCTTGCAGTCCGAGGAGTTCCTTTTAAATTACGACCAGTCCTCACTTCTATTATTCCCTAACAAGACGGAATGAGAGAAAATGGAAGTTTGAGCCGGCTCTACTTTTAATGATGCTGTTTTTGTCACAATTGACAATCGGCACGTGTGTGCTTTATCATATCAGTGGAGGAGGACGAGGTTTATCTGAAGGAAGGGGTCATGGGAATATACTGATCTTGGAATCCAAAAAACAATGACTTATATTATGCAGAGTGTAGAACTGTTTATTTCGTTTAATCACATTGAAAGTGCTCAAACAATTCCTTTGGAACCAGCGTTTCCCGTGGCCAATAGACCTCCGAGTATTGATTAATGTTTTCAGTAGTTCCCTTTAACTGCGTAGTTAAAGGGAACTAGTTTTCAGATATGGTAAAAACCTAAGAGCGTTAAAAGTGTTCCAATAAGCATTCTTTCTTTGAAGTTTATTGTTACCGAGTCCTTATCCATTCTATAGACCATTGCTTTATGAGTCAAGTTCTCCATCATTGCTCCGTAGCCATTATTCATGACAATATAAACATGACCGTCAATTTCCATCGCATTGAAGCCAAACCCAGGGGCCATCGGCAGATCCTCTCCCAATTCCCAGGTCCGGCTCTTGGGGTCAAACCAATGCGTGATTTTACTCCTGTGCTGGAGAATCCGAATCTTCCCCGTCTCTTTACTCCGGAGTAGCTTTGGTCTGTGTGTTAGATCGGCTGGATAATCATCGATTTGAGTCCACTGTGCAGAATCAATTTCGTAGATGAATGCGTCTTTAACGCCCTCGATGCCTCCGCCGCCATAAACGCCAGCCACAAGGAGGAACTCATTATAACTTATCTAAAAAGGTATTTAGATCTTTGTCTGCATTATTTGTTAGTAATTGTACCTGTATTAACCCTGCCAGCCACGGATACCCTAAACCTGGCATTGGGTTTGGAAGTGTGATTTCAGTTGGGAAGATGTTCTTCCCGTCAAATGTGTCTGACGTTGAGTACCCAACTGGGTAGCCGCCCATTATAACGAGGCGCTCAGCAGGCAGACCCTCATCCCATAGAGCCACATGAGGTTCCATTCTAAGTTGGAAATATACGTATCTTTGAATGGTTAAATGTGAAACAGGAATATGGCGAAACCTGTTTGCTATTAATCCTTGGTAGGAGTGCCAACTATTGTTGTGTGGATTGAAAGTGTGGCACTCTCCAATATTGCTCACTCCGGCACAGGTTATCAGTTTGTTCTGTATTAATTGAAACAATCGTAATTTTGATCACTCCTGCTCATTTTTGTTATACCTTGACTACTCTGGATACATGCTCAATGTAGTCCACTGGAAGCTTAGGAAGTGCAATTTTCTGTAAACTTGAATAATGTAACATCATTTCCAATGCCTTGAGTTCCCACTTGGACCACTAAGAGCAACAGATGATTGAATGATAAAATGTCAGACATTATTTACCTACTCATGTTGGTCTCATAAGACTTGCACGGCTCAGATAGCTCCCCTTGTTGTCCACATGGAACAGACTCTGAAGAGCAGCAAGAAGAGTCTCTTGTAAGGAAATGACCGTCACATCCATAACTTTGATGCTCCACAGAATCAAGTTTTAATTTCCATGGAGACTTGCAACAATAGTATCCATTTTTGTAAGGATATTTGTGTGTATATGGACAGAAAGCTAGTATAACAGGTACAATTTAAGTAAGTTAGTTGAGAATGGAGAGTAGAACTTACCATGCTGTCTACATGTCAATCCAGTCTGCGCAAAATAATCACAATGGATAAAATCCTGGGTTGTGCAAGATCCATCTTGGGGTTCAACATCACAACATTTGCTTCCGCTTTCAAAAGGATAAGGATGACGTATTGGACATGTGTCAAGTACTAAAATCACAATATTTTTCAATCGGTAGACCAATTAAAGGCTTTACTTACCATGTCCCTTGCATGATCCACTTTCTGCAGGACATTCTACAACACCACCAAGTGGGCAAGAGTTTTCTAGACCAAGAACTTTTTGATTGCAACATTTAGAACCACCATCAAATTGGTACGGATGGCTTTTAGGACATACAGCTGGGGTGCCAACATTTAATTTATCTTAAAAGGAAATCTCAATAATTCATTTCCTATTCTTAATAGCTTTTCATGTCTACCAGGACATGTAAACATCCAATTGGTGTTACAAGGTAGCTGCTCCATATCCAATCCCACGCAATCATAACCACCAAATGTCGGAGCTGGATTATTGCATGATCTAGTGCGGACCATGAAGGTCGAAATCACTGTGCACGCTTCAGAACATTGGCTGTAGGGAGACCAAGTGCCCCACCGTCCCTGAACTAAAGAAACGTCATTTTAGGCAGAGCAAAGGTTTAAAAATGTGTCTGTACCTGGCACTTTTGGGCACTCTTCCGATGGGCAATCTCTCAGCTCTGTGTCAAGCCACACGAGACCATTTGTCGAATGCTGACACTGTTGGCTTCCTTTGCACGTCCGAACACGCTTAGCCTGAGCATTCCAGATGCCGCAAGCAAGAGGGCAGCCGTACCAATTGGACCAAGCGCGCCATTGGCCAATGGGAGTTGACAACTCAAAGTGAGATGAAATGTCTGGCAAGTAATATGTTAAAATATGACCTTGGTCATTTCTATGCAATCATACCTGAGCCAGCTCTAGAAGTTTCACTGGCCAGACCGTGGAGGATGATTGCTGTCCAGCCGGCTATGGTCACAGTGAAGAAGATAAAGATAAAGAAAGAGAGAATTTGTTTTAAGAAATTGTTTGTCTCCTTTGACATTGTAAAATGAAAGAGAAACACTATTTTGTTTTCGTTTAGTTTGTCAATAGAGTATTTTATTTACACTAAGTACAGGGTGTTTTTCTTATATGTGTTATTATTTTGGCTCGTAAAAGGCACTAAACGAATGTTTTCGCACATGCTTATGAAGTAAAAAAATGTACAGCATACTAAGAAATATTATATAGACATATTTGCAAGTCTAAAATAATGTTGTTATTACAACTAGGATGAATAGCAGCTGACCGTCCAAATTTGAGAATGGCTGAAAATGGGGGCATTTTTAGGGGAAATCATCATGGCCAAAATTCTCCCTTGATGCATTAACAAGTGTATTTGCAGTTTGACAACAATGTGTATGAAGTAAAAGTTTTAGAAAAATGATTAGAGATATTGGGGACACTGGTGTGTCAGGAAGAAAGTGCCTTTCATTATCTCTGGCAGCAATTCTTAACATGATGGCACCAGATAAATGTTCCAAAAATGCTCAAAAGTTCTCCAGAGCCCTCTTTGGCACCCTTCAGTCTATGAGCTAGTGTCATAAAATACAAAGTAATTGGGAACTCCAGATAGGTCCAAAAATATTTCT
The DNA here is from genome assembly GCA_900659605.1 of Tisbe holothuriae. Classification (NCBI taxonomy): domain Eukaryota; kingdom Metazoa; phylum Arthropoda; class Copepoda; order Harpacticoida; family Tisbidae; genus Tisbe; species Tisbe holothuriae. The sequence continues at coordinate 10,931 of LR140787.1, read as the reverse complement.
TAACATGCTCTACACTTTTTGACTTCATAAGCACAGCCAAAAACCTATGTTTAAGGCCTTTTTTCTGAGCCGATATAATAACACATATAAAAACAGCCTGTACTTTAATAAGTGTCATTCTGCTTTATAACTGTGGAATCAGCTCAATGGATCCGGATCCGGGCATTAATATTTTATTATCTTTAGTCCCCTAGTTTTTTTTGTACTAGTCAGGCTTGCCTTGTATGCTACAAGTTTTACTTAAAGCTAAATACCAGGTCTTAATATACATTGTAAAGTAAGGATGAAACCTTGTACAGCATTTAAAAACAAAGGAGAATTAATTGCACATAAAACTCAATGCACCGAATATAGTAACAGGTATCCTTGTAATGCAGGACTGCGTGATTTAGAAAATTGGTTGATGGGCAATTATCAAATGCCTTAGACCCTGAAATGAATCAAACAGATATAGTTTGTATTTTATAACAAGGTTCACATCTAGCTTTACCACTAAAGAGTTTTTCTTTGACAGAAGGAATCCAAACTAGAATTGAATATTATTATGTCATTTAAATCATCATGATACTAAACATCCAAGAAAACATTCCAGGATGTTGATATTATTATGTTATTTTTAATCATATTGCTTCTATAATAACTCTGGGGGAGAACATCTACAGGATGTTTTAAGTGATCAAATGTATTAACCTATATATCACCCATACAGCATCCAATAATGTTTGTTATGAAGTCAAAAAAATATTTTTGGCTATGGAATTTTTACGTCCCATGTTGTAATGAATTTAGCAGCTTCCACTTTCTTTATGCATCTAGAGCTATTCTTGCAAAGGGAACCATAGAAATACCTCCAAATAGCCAAAAGGTAAACTTTTGAAAAATATTGTAATCATGTCCCAAAGTGCTTAAACATGGTTGCAATGCCTTTTTGGAGTGAGAAAAATACGTTTAAAGCCTTTTTGGTTTATTACAGGCAGTTTATAGATATTTTCAAATTGGATGCGGGAAGGCTACTTAGTAAAATGAGGTTTACCTCTTTTCACCCAATTGATTATAAATGGTAACAATATAAAAAATATTCTCTTTTTAAGTTGTGGAGCATAACGTTCCATACCGGTATACCTAAAACAGCTTTTTGACTTCATAACAAAAGCGATTGGATTTCCCATAGCAGAGATATAAGCCAATACTTTTGATCAGTCAAGAAAAGCACCCTGTAGAATGGTGGAGTTATAGTTCACAATTAAAACATCTACATATCTTACTCTCATCCTGTCCATCGAATTCCTGAATAATCCTGGTCAATCTCATAAACACTGAGCTATGAGCCCAGTTTGTATTTGGGTTATCCTCTATGGAAGAAGGAGGCAAGGCATCAATATTTAATGTATATAAAGCATTAAGAAATTTACCTCCCAAGAGGGAAGATCCATGTGTAGTTGTGTACATTGCTAGTATTAGTTCCTCCTTACCTTTAAATTGAGCCACCAGATTTGCAGTTGCATTTATAACATTCAAATCTGTCTCCTCATTTACATGTTCAAGAGCAGGGGAGCCATGCAGCCATGGGTGTAAAATGAGTTGTTCAAGTACGCCACCAAAGGCAATGTTGTGACCAGCTGGGTCATTGATTGATGTTGAGAAGTTGGCTAATTCAGAGATATTATTGTGTAATTATAGCACAAAATTTGAAAAAAAATCATGGAATTTGCATTGGTTGGAATTTACAAACCGTCTGATATATCTATGTGGTTAAGTATAACCCTAGGTAGATTCCATCTGTCCATAGTTTGAATTGGGCAAATAACAATGACAGGATAGTGCTCATTTTCAAATGGCTCAGTTGAAGTAACTCTCTAAATTATATCTGCCATAGTTTGATCAATAAATATTTCAATCTTTTCATTAGCCAAACCTCAATGGGAGATACTAGCAGATTTGTATTGTAATAATTTATCCCCAGGTACATAGACGTAATTAAGGACATTCCAAATGCAACAATCCAGATGAGTTTACTGATACGAGGGATGTTTGATGCGAAATAACCAAGTCCGTGTAGACTTGTGTTGCTAAAATAATCTTCCAACCAGGATAGCAATATATGGCGTTTGTTTTCTACAATTTCTTGGTATTTTTCATCAGTTTGGCCACTATACAACTGGAAGGCAAGCCAGTACAATACTTCAAAGGCTGCCAGTAGGGATATGCCATTGAAGAGGCCAAGTGTACCACCTATATTGTCAAAGATCAGATTAATATATTATTATGTAAGTCTGCTATCCTCTATAAGGAAAAAGTAGTCAAACTTCAAAAGTATTTATCCGTAGTATTCCATACCAACATGTATTATAGGGGATCCAACCCCTCTGCACCTGGTAGGAGGTGAGCAGCTTTTAAATACCGCTGCAGTCTGCTGCTCCCATGACTTCCATTGCTATCCAACCAGGGTAGCATAAATCCCTTTCAGGCAGCTTGTGTTAAAGCTGTGATTAATCAAACTTTTTGTATGTTATTATAACCTGGTATTAGACCTATTTGATTGTAATGTTTCTGATAGCAAAAACTCATAATATAATAAAATGCATGTCCAATATACTACATATTTTTACAAACGACAAAGTCATTACCTGCAATACCAATCCGGTCTCCCCATGAGGTATACACTGAAATTCGCCCATACTCCGCCTTTTCAGAGTCTATTAGTACTTCTACCTTAGATAAGTCACTGAAGATAAAAATTAGACTATAATGGAAAACTGACTAAAATAAATTAACATGCCTGCTAAATCTTTCCTTGCACAAAAGAAAAGGTAAAATAGTCCCAGGGATTGAACGTTGTCTTGATGCAACCTCAGTAGCAAACACAATAGCAAGCTCTTTGCTGTAAGCAGCTGAATACTGATGGGGTAGAGTTGATATGCAATAAACATCATACATTATACATCATTTAAATAAAGACTAAACTAAAATGGGACAATCAAGCTAATTTGTGTTTAAAAATATGTAAATGACAAAAGATGTAGCAATAATATCTTCTATGTGTATTAGTATGTGTATAATGGTTGGCATTACATATTAAGCAGCCCAAGCCTGAACCTCAGTGACCTCCACTAGAAAGATGATGTTAATTGACTTTTAAATGTTTTCTTCTAATGGTCTGTTTGGGCATTTATATATAATTTTTAGGCTGTAACTTTTGCCTCACTTGAATTCCATTCCGACATTCAAACTCCTCATCCATCAGCTGAGTCTCTGAAGTCCACTTGAAACTGTAGCCAACACAATTATCGGGGCACAATTTCAAAGCGGAATTCATGCTTTGATCTGAATTATGAAGTGCAATTTTCCCCTGAAAATAACTCAGTTTACATTATGATTAATGTGTAAAATTGACTTACATAGAAAATCTCAGACTCAGTACTATTGCAAAAGGGAAGAACGTGCCCAATAAATGAGAGAACATCCCAAGGAGTGCACTTAAGGTCACTCTGAGTAGCTCTGTAGGGAAAATACATGAACAGTAAGGTTTATCCAGGGTACAAACAATTTTCTCTTAATAATATGTTGGATACAAAACGCCTGATTACAAAGAAAACACATAATTAATTTCCCCTTTACTTTACCTATTCATTGGATCAACAACTCTGGTCTATTTGCTCATCACACTGACTGCCTTGGCCAACGGCTTGCATTTAGAGTACTACCTTTTTGGGTTCAATTTTTCAACAGTTCCTCATTTTAATGTTTATCCCTTATTATAGACAGGGTCATATATCCACAAGGAAGTCCAGAGGCATTATTTTATTATTTATAGTAGTACAATAATAAACAATCATATTTAGCTTTTTGTAGTAGTCTTTTTGTGCTCAGCGCTGAGCTCTGACTCTTATTATTGTTGCTTGCTGAGTGCTGAAGAAGAGAGATTTTCCTCCAAATTACTTGTTATTGCTCCCAGAAGTTTTTATTATTGTGAATATCTTCACTAATGTTTTAACAAACAGCTGTGGCAGAAATCTTGTCATATCATACAAACCTGATTTTCCTCTCAGCTTCACAAGCATCCTTGGTGTATTGCCTAAATACGGACCTTCTTTGAACAGATGGATCTGGCACCTCATTGGGAAATAGACATGGCCGCTTGTTTGGATTTATCAATCTCACTGCCTCATCTCCCTCTTGGATGAGTGGTATGGCACGGATAGTTGTCAGCTGACCTGGACTCAGCACTACCATGGTTTGAGACATATCAAAGCTGTTCATTTGATCAGCAAGGGAAAGGAGGATGTGACTGCAAGCAAGAGACATTAAGTGGCTGACAGAAAACTGGATCTTGCTATGTTTGTCTCCAAAATCCTCTAAAAACTTACAGGCATTGTACTGTTGTACATGTAGAGGATATCAAACAATGTGCATAAATTATAATTGTCATTTCTTATCTCAGTTATAGCTAGTTGCCTCCCATGAGATATTATAAGTAATTGATAATGTTGTCTTAGATGCTTTGAGTGTTGTACCTCTTTATATGTCTTTTATGATGTTGCATTCTATGATGATCCAATAGCACTGTAAGTGAGGTGTACTGACTAAGAAGCTTTTGTTGGCTGTGTATAGCATTCAGTTGAAATGTACTTTTGTAGAGATCAATATAAGGAAGGAAAACATCATCAGAGAAGGAGCTACTTGCACTCCTTTGAATAGAGGAAAAGGATAGTATTAACATTTATATGATGATGACAATTATCAATGATAATATACGAGTATTTGGATATAATCTCTTTAAAAGAAGAATAAGCCAAGTCAGTAAGGCTTTATAGTTGACACACAGCATGTAACCCCTTGTGCTTTGCATTAAGAGGTCTCCTTCATGAGGAAGCACGGGTAAGTAGGGGAGGTTAACAGTTACTCACTAAACCTGTGTGGTGAATTTTTCGCCGCCGTATGGAGAAAAGAAAGTTGCCACTTTAGTCAGTAAGAGAACTTCTCTCTTATTGGCTGTTTGAAAGCAAAGCACCTCTCTGATTGGCTACAGTGGCAACTTTCTTTTCTCTATCTTACCACGGCAAATTTTAAACAACATTTAATTCTAGGCTGCTTGCAAGGAAGTATATACAAAACAGGACTGGTATATTTAAAATGCAATGACATGTTAGATAAGCTGCTGTGAGTGAGTGTACTACCTGAGCAGACTATGTCTAGATTATTTTAATTGGGCAAGGTAACATTATAAAGGGTAAGTATAAAGGGTAAGTGCAAATTTCACATTATCAGCTCTGAATTGAAGGACTAAATATTTGTATTAAAGTGAGAATGGCTTACTAACATTGCATTAATAGCTGTGCAAATTCCTCTAGATGTAAACACATGTCCAATATGGTTCCTACAGAGCCGCTCTCCTCTGTCCCCTGCTCCATTGACCTTACAGAAGGGTATCATTTGAAGGCGGTGGGTCTCCTGACCGTAGTGGTAATCAGGGACAAAGGATCTTGGCAGCTGATCACCGGCTGTAGTGGGAAATACATACATCAATATGAAAATGTGTTTCATATTCTAATGCTACAATATGATTGCTCACATAGAAGGATGGTCTGTTTTCTATTAGTAATTCAAGCTGATATTAAAGCATGACTACACGTCAGGGTGTCCCAGAATAAATGTGTAAAAGTAAAATGGCAAGAGATATAGTTACAATTTTCGTGGTACCACAGAAATATTTATTTTCTTTAAGTTATACATGCACAGTGCATGATATATTTTTAAATATGAAGATTTAACCATCAACTAAGCCAAAATTGAAGACTTCTGAAAAAGGGGCAAAATTGCTGCTTGAAGGTATTGCCGGTATAGTAATGGGCATAGCAGTGTATTTTATTACACTTCTGACAATAAAAGGCTATTTAAATATCAAAAATGATGTTTTTTCTTTAAAAAAATATTGTAATTAGATTGGGCAGATTTACTTTAAAGGTATTGCCTAAGCTAAAACATATTAATAATTATATGTACATAAATTAAAGTTGCATTTGATATGTCAATATATACCAGATAAAATTGTTACTCTTGCTCTCTTAAATGATGGCAATAGTTTGCTGAGAATTGAGATATAAGTGTTTACTTTTACACAGTTATTCTGGGACACCCAGTAAATATCATTCAAAAAGGGTCAATTAAATGTTACTTTCCAGAGAAATCTTAGAAAAATTATATAGGGTAAGGACAATATTAAATGCATATTTTATTACTGAGGAGACGTGTATGTTCAAACTTCAAATATTTGCAAGTCCGTTTTACATACATACTGATAGTAATGTTCCATATTAATGTATATCAATGCTAGCTAAGATTCAATGTATCAGTACAGTACTTTTAAAGTCGTATAAGTCTTTCCATCCTTTCTTTTTGCTGAAATCTTTTAAAGATCTCAAGTAGTTTTCCTCTTGATATGTTTCCCACTTGAAACTTATAGCCAGGAAATTGTCTTTTAAAGTCCAAAGAGTGTCATAAGGATGTTTTAATGTCAATTGGGGTAGTTCTCTGGAATAAAGTGGAGTAAGTAGCATGTATGTAAAAAATTAATTCATCCTGGGTGTATCAAGTTATGGTAACATTAGTTACCTGTAACATAAAACATGACATCAGTTCAAATTGGTTCAGAGTTAACTTGTTTGGTACATCCAAGAAAGTCTCAAGATATTTTGAGCCTTCCTTAGATGCATCAATTGACATGTTGCTTGACAAGACACTATAATTTACTGTATGCGGTTAGCATATAGCTGTAATGTTGGAAGGTTGAACTATTGTGTGGTATTGTTTACACATGTCTTTGCTATGCTTAGTTTCTTTAGGTCATGCATATGCATATATCAATAGCTCAATGGATTTCAAACGTTCTTTACAGATAGAGCACTTTCTCCAACATGACAGGAAAAAAGCCTGCAAATCATCAGATTGAATGCGCAAGCCGCTTCACCTTACAATTTTGAGCTACTGTCCTCTCTCCTACTTTGTGTATATTCTCCTCAATACCTATACTTGCCTCTTAGTCACATATTGCTCCTCCACTTTTGGATATCCAACTCTCACTTCCACATCCCCGTACCAACCATCCAACTCTTTGGGGTCAATGTCCATACCACCATATACTTTTGACAGACGCATGAACCGCAAGAGCTCAAGAGTGTTGTTTGCAGTTGCTTCTAACGGGGTGCATGTCTTCTCCACTTTAGTGGGATATGATGTCAGATGGGTGATACAATTGGGTTGAAATTTAAAGATGTTCTAATGAATGAGCAGAAAGTTTAATGTATGTTTTTTTTAAATATTTGCTATGCATCCCTTTTATTTATTTTTGGGAACTTACTTTTCAGGTTCATTGCAATAGCACGCCACACATGGTCAATTTGTGTGGCAGCTTTTTGGCACATTTGAAAAATCCCAAGAAACAGGGCCAGGATTTGAACCCCATCCCCCTTGCATGGGAGTCTCGCACGCTAACCATTCCACCATGGGCTTTTGCCCTTAATGTATGTTATACGGTGGCCAGTTAAAACCACACCCCTGACAAAATCAGACCCTTCAATAGCCACACCTGCCAAAACAACACCATGTCAATACCACGTCCCAAATACACTAATGACCAAACCTTACAACACCACATCCTTCAAAACCACACCCAAAACCACAACCACCAAAACATCACCTACAAAACCACATTTCAAAAACTATATTTAAAATTCTGTCTTGGCTAGGTTAAGTAACGTTAGATAAGGTTAGATTTGATTAGATTTGGTAAGGTTGATAATGTGTTTGATGCAGATAAGGCTAGACTGGAGTTAGATTAGCCCAAGTTAAGTTATGTAGGGTATGTTGGATGTGTTAGGATGGGCTATGTTACATTGGGATTATTTAATAGAGTGTTGTTCCGTAGTTTGTGGGGTTAAATTGTTTTTTTTGGGGGATGAGAGAGTGAGTTAAACTTTTTTTAAGTATTTTGTTGTTTGGGTGTGTGGTTTTGACAGGGAAACATGTTATACTCATCTATATCCACCTAAGTAATATAGAAATATTTAAAAGAGATGTGTAAAGTGTAAATGTGTAACCTGCCTAAGTTGTACTATATCACATACACTCTTACACTAATAATTTCATCAACAGGTTCCATTACTTCCTCAATTTCCATATGTTCATGATAATTCTGAAAGAACTCTCTATAATGACTCCCCAATCCAAAGTCATTTCTCTGATGAACAAAATAGAGCTTCCTTGCCAGTAAAAAGATTGGATCAGTATAGTGGCAGAATCCATTGTGAGGACAGAGAATTGGGTTTGGAGTGTACAAAAAGGGACCCCGATCAATAGCTGCAATTAGTTGTAATTAATTTATCTAATAGGGCACCCATTTCTCAACTACTCACACCAGGGATTGACTCCAAAATTGACCAAACTTTGGGTTAGGTTGTCAAGAACTTGGCTAGGTTTGGAATAAAATATTGTACAAGTCTTTAAGAAATGCAGCCATTCATGTTTTTTAAGTTTCAGTATATATGCACAAGGTGCGAAAGTCAGAAACAATATAGAGTTGATACAGGTCAGTATAATAAATAATAAGGCGTTGTTACATTTGTTGCCTCCAAATGTAACTGCTCTTGTATTAGCTTTACCCATGTATGACTTTGACTGGGTGTGGCAACATTTAGGGCGATAGAAAAGTTCCTCCGCCAAGACCATCCACCAATCCAAATTTGAATCATGAGGCCGATTTTTGTTCTCCTTTTTTAATGCAACCCACGGATGTCTATAGCAGACATCCATGGCTAATTGCGCCGTTAACCATGTTTGAAATCACTGTTTACATATTAAAATTTGTTTTCAAATAGCATGATTATCAAAAAATGGATGAAAACAAAAAATGGGGCTGAGTCCCTTACACCCTATCTTAGTATTTTCCATGATTTTATACAACGTGTAAGAACTATTTTTCTTACTCCATACGGTAATCCTTAGTTGGGACATCCCACCTCTGTGGCTCAAACTTCCCCTTGTGATACTTTATATAATTAAGATGTATCAAGTCACTGAGTATTGGAAAATACCATGCCGAGAGATCAAATTCTTCTGTATTAGGTTTCCTGAGATCAATGATTCCATAGCGGTAGTAGGTATCTTGTTTTTCAGGGTGGATGTTATCGAATAGGAGAGAGTTGCGGGCTTGAACAGTTTGCAGCAGGTTATCAAGTTCTTCAGGGGTGTCTCTGTCGTAACCTATTTTTTGTTAGTAATATGTTAACATTTATGGTAGTGGTATAGACATAATCTAATGAATAAGTTAAGAAAAAAGTTGCCTGTTGTCTAACTCTAATGTATAATGTATGATACAGAGTTTTGAAATGGTATTGTACATCGAAGAATGTGTTAGATTGATATGTGCACGAAAGGAAAAATATTGTTATCTTTTTTTTTACTTTATCACCGGATCGGTCCTGAGTCTATTCGTTCGTTGGTACGACTTTCGCCCCAGGACACTACCCTTTTCGGGTTCATCCACCAGTCCGCACTTAAGTGCTTATTTAGTACTTTGATTATATTGTTATTTATTATTATGATGATGTTTCTCTGTCCAGGCTGAGCCTTTGTTGTTGTGTTAGTTCCTAAGTTTTCCGCCAGGTGGCGCTGCGGTATTTTTCTGCGGCTGTTTTCTCCGTGTTTTAGGCGATGTGGCGCCATCTGTGGATCGTTCGCATGATTCATTAAGCCGCGTAATGCGTGTGTGAGTTAGTACGTATAGTACGTTGTGTGGGTGGCTTATAAAAGCATTTGGGTGGCCTGACTTCCAGTCCGGCTTTTGCCTTTCGGCGGGGGCGGGGCGCGAACCTACGACCATCACTGTCGCAAGCTGGCGCCTTGGCAATGAGCCACCACGGCCCCCCTTATTGTTATCTTATATCCTGCAAAATAAATTCTAACTTAAAATTGTAATTTAATTTTAGAATACATTTTTTTCTGAATTAGGGGGCAAAGTAATATATAAATCATGTTATTATTTGGTGAGATATAGCCTCCATTTCTTACCCTGACCGTCTACAATCCTATCAAATTCGAATGTTCCATCTGCAAAACACTATTTGACATGCATTAAAATTGGTTTACAGATATTTTAACCTATTTTGGCAGCAATGTCAGAGAACCGCTTAAGCATTTTTGACGTCATATTTGAAGTGGCCTCTCGAAGTTTTAAGCTTTCAGAGCAATCAGGATTGTGTAGCCAGTTGAAATTGTTGCATCTGATGAGAAAAACATATATTTTATACAAAGTAGTTAGAAGGCCAGCCTTGATTGCTTCAACTGGACATATGGCATTTAACACAAATATGTATGTATGTACGTAGCATATTTGATAGATATAACGTTAATTATAGCAATCAAATGCCAACTACAAAACTAAGCCTTAAGGCATCTTCTGCATAAAAAGAGAGCCATGTGTCTAGATATTACTTACTGAAACTTAAGTCTATTCAGCATGATTCCTGGCAGATTTGTATACTGGATTTCCTGATCCATGCACATAACAATTGTGGGAAATTGCAACTCTGATTGATTGGCGTTTTTTGCCGAGGAAATGACCCAGCCAACAGGCTGAGTGACCCATTGATACACACCCTGAATAATATGGTATTCAAAATAGATTATCAACAGGCAGCATTACATCAATGTGGATGTAAAATAGAATTCAACGGACTGCTTTACTTGTGCCAATATTTTGTTATTTAAGTTGGAATACCATTTCTGTTACAAACTCTTACTTGTGATATAATGGAACATCCCCATGATATTGAACCAACCATGAAAAATACCCAGAAAAGGAACTCAAGTTTGTTCCTTGAATTTGCAAGGTAGACAAATCCATGAACTACAGTTGCATTACAAAATTTGGATAG
>LR140786.1:0-12262 GCA_900659605.1 Tisbe holothuriae | reverse complement strand
AGGCATGCTCAGAGCTATACAGAGCTGGACTCTATAAATGCAACAAGCTCTACTAGGACTCCCAGGCAAAAGAGTCTCCCTCCGATGCCAAGAGCAGCTCCTCCCCCTCCACCTGCTGTATATTAAATTAAAACAAAGGCATGTGTCGTTTAAAGTACGTATTAAAATATTTATTGTTATCATTGTTGCATCGTCATTTGACATTTGTAATTCACGTTTTCAAAAATAGGAACACTGAAATATAAAAGTATTTGCTGCCCAGTTGATTTTAAAATATGGCAGCATAGAACACTAAACTTAAAATATTGCGAATATGGCCGTCTACCAGAATGGACACCACCCGATGTACGACTGACAAAGATTCTCATTGTCAGTCGCCTGTTGGATGAGCCGCTCAACTTGTTCAGGCACGTCTAGCGGGAGGTCGTGGTCAAAGTCGCGCCCGGTCAGCTTGTCGCGCACGCGCTGCACGATATCAAGCGCCTTCTTGTTCAACGCCTCAGGCTGGTTGTTGCCGTCAGGGTCATCGGAAGGGTGGCCGCCGCCAGCTGCGGTCTTGTCGGTGATCGTGTTACCCTAAAAAGAAGTCGATGTTGAGCATTTATCTTGAGTAAAAAGTAAGAAAAAATGGAGTTGAGACATTCTTAATCAACTTTTATAACGACTCGGAACACTCCAAGAGAACTTCTATTTAAGTTAAGTTGATTCCTTACCTCTGGAAGCGACTCCAAATCCGCACTCATGTTGGAAATTGTGGACTCATTGGTCTGGCCTGTCGCTCCCCCAGCAGCCCCCGGCGGATTCGTCTTGGACTTCTTCTTCGGCCCCGTCTCAATCAGCCTCCAGTTGAGCAGCGGGTCGTAGACGAACGCCTCCAACACGGCCAGGAGACTGTCCTTGTTGTTCCGCAGCACCGTCATGACGGACTCGCACGTGCTCCGGTACGTGCCCTCGATGCCCGTCACCTCCATAGCATTGATGAGCATACGCGTGAGGCGGAACGGGATCTTCTCGGGGAACTTCTCCCGGGTCATGGCGACCTCGAAGCAGTCCCCAAAATCAATGTGAAGAATCTTGCCACTCATCCGGTCGAGGAGGAGGTTTGACGGGTGTCGATCTCCGAGGCCGAGTACATACCCGACCATGGACATGACAGCCAGAGACCGTGTGAAGTTTGTCCTCCGATCGAACCACACCTCCGAGCTCGGAGCCTTGAGCAGGAGTATCTTTGCCAGGTCGTCCCCGTCCGTGTTCTCCAGGGAGTGCTCAAACACCTCCACCTTGTTCATGAGCGGAAGATGGTCCGAATTTGGGGCCATCCTCTGCATGATCCTGTGTTCAATGTTGAGCACAATCTTCTTCTTCTCCCGGTAGTCCTTGATGAGCCCGTGTAGCGTGTCAGAGTTCGGCACCCAGCCGATGAGGCCGGAGTTGGTGCTGAGTGGAATCACGGCGAACCGTTGGATGGCGAGGTTCCGCCGGAAGGTCTCCGGGTCCATGAGCAGCAGGGAGTTGACCAGGGAGAAGAACTGCATGACGCGCTCGTCCTGGCGCAGGTCTTCGTGACCCTTGAGTAGGAACATGTAGGCGCGCCCGTTGCTGCCCTTGATGCGGAGCTTGCGAGGGCGCTGCTTGGATGTGATCACTTGGAGGTCGGAGTGGATCATGCTGATGCTGACTTCGGATTTGTTGGGTTGGTAGCTACCGGGCACGGCCAGTTCCAGATCCCTGAAATGGAATTAACGATTATATACGACATTATACGTAGACGTAGCAGAGACTATTAAATTAAAGATAAATAAATGTAGTTACATTTTAAAGAAAAAAGACCAGATAGCGCCAAAAAGCCCCAACAGTGCCAAGAGGCCAAATAGTGCCAAAAATGGCCAAATAGTGCCAAAAAACATATTTATGGTGCCAAAGCTCCATTCCCTCCGTACCAGAAATTATTTGGCCTCCACTGGTAGCCAGAGCCTCAGCGTGACAGTCAGTCAGTGACCGTCATTCAAAGGTGAAAGAGGTGCAAAAATGTTTCAGGAGAGAAGACTCCGAAGAGACCTAAACACAATCTCAACACAAAGCTAAGAATTTAAAGAGTTTGTGTCACTCCTGAAGACTCCGAAGCAATCATCATATGGATATTCTCCTCCGAACGTCATGTATTCCATGACTACACCTCCAAGGCTCATTCCATGGCTACACCTCCAAGGCTTATTCCATGACTACACCTCCAAGGCTCATTTCACGGCTACTCCTCCGAAGCCATCTACTTATGGATATTCTTCGGAAAGACATCGTCCTATGCCTACCCTTCCAAAGCTATTTTTTATGGATACTCTTTCAACCTATAGCTGCGCTGCACCTCCGAAGCCAATCAATCTTCCTATGGTTACAACTCCGAAGTTTTAGTTACTCCTCCGAAGCCATCCATCCTATGGCTACACCTCCGAAGCCAATCATCCTATAGCTAAGGCAAACTTCAATCATCGGAGGAGCTTCCGAGGAAACCTAAGTCAGATGGATGCCAAAGGCGGACTGCCAACAACAAAAATAATCCTCCGAGGTAAGGTCAACCTTTCTATCCTTCCTTTTTTGCTTTTTGTACAAATATTTTTTCCAGCCTTCACTAATGTAATGTACGTAATACAATGCAAATCTCAACGATATTTAATTAAATAAGCAGTAAACTTGGTTCAAAATACTTTGCTATTAATTGTTACTATACTGCCTGCAACTCTCTTAGCTTTACTGCAAAAGTATTTGCTCTTTTATTATAATTTACTTTTCACGCAAACAATGCTTACTTGAAGCATATTGGGCAACAAGGCAAACTCAAAAACTTCCATCTGGTTTGCTTCCTAGAGAGAAGGCGGAGGGCTCACAAGCATACTCAAATTGGGAGTCTTGCGCTGGACGCTCCAGCAAACTGGTCCTTAGAAAAAAACAGAGACAGTAACCCGTAACCCATAATAACGCTGCTTGTAAGTAGTCCGTGTATGGGCTCCTAGCATGCTCCCTTGGGTTAAGTTCAGATCTCACCAAAAAGGACCAAACATGCCTGACAAGCCCATTTGATGTCATGCTTGGAGTTTTAGTAGCTTCATAAGTCCTAGACTTTAGACAAACTTGATGGGAACATGGCTGGTAAAAAAAAGGCTGTAATAAGAGTCTTAAGAGCTCTGCAGGTAGTATGGAAATGAATCCAAATGATAAGTAAAAGTAGAATTTTTTTCGGTGAAAATAACTTCCAACAATGAAACAGAAGAGTTTTAAAAATATTAATATAATGAAGTTTTAGTTTAAAAATGGTTCTCATACCTCGGAGGAGGAACGAAAAGAGGATTTTAAAGTTTTTTTCACAAATGGAAAGGCAACAAGAGGAGACGAGGCAAAAGTTGACTCACCGGCACATGAGCAGCTTCGGAGACACGTATTGCAGCTCAAGCTGGGTGAGCTTTGGAAGCTGCCTTGAGATCCTCCGGAACACGCTGTAGTAGAGATCCCAGGCCTGGTTCAGGTCTCGACGGGATAAGGAAACCTGGAAAATAAACGAGGATATTATAAAAATGGATTCTGTATCGTCGCAAATTTTAGTAGAAATTACAAAATTTATGGAGTCTTATTCGGTTTTCTCGGTTGTAGGTTAAATCATGGGTGAAAGAGAGGTTATTACTCTCTTAGGTGGGTTAAAAGCATAAAAACTAGACGTTTTATCAATATTTTTTATCCTCGAAAAATTCGTTGCACTTTTTCCTCCTTAAAAAATCTCCCCCAATCTCCGGGAATTAGGGGGTAAACATTACTTGTTCCCTTTGCACCTGGATCAAATTTAGTTCAAAAAGTGTCCTTACTTCATATCTTTGACACCATCGCTTCGCGTCCGCCAAATCCGACCCGTACGCCTGCGTGAACGACGTCTCCTTCAACGTCTGCGGCCCCTTCTCCAGGATCGCGTGCAGCGGCTTGAGCACATTCAGCATCCCCTGACTGTTGCTGTCGCCAAAGTAGAGCCTGCTCGCCTCCTCCAGCCCCTCGTGCCACTGCTCGTGCCAGAGGATGGCCACGCGGATCAGCTCGTCCGACACCATGAGGCTCTGGTTGACGAGCGTGTCCGAGTGCTCGCGGATCTTGTTGAGGATCTTGTTGGCGGCGGCTCGGCGGGAGGGCGTGTTGGATTTGGCGGCGACCGTCAGGGAGTAGACGAGAGCCTGGGGGTGGTGCTTGCCGAGGTCGCTCAGGACCTGGTGGATGAGGCGGCTCACAAGGGGTCTGGAATGAAAGAAAAAACATATGAACAAATAAGTTGAGATCGCTACTATACCGCAGGAAAAAAGAAAATTATCATATTTCCATATTACGGCCAAAAAGTTTTCCCTGCTCAAGGAACTTTGCCCTGCTCAAATATTAAGAAATTTCATCAACGAAAATCTAACATAATGATATAGATTATACAAGTAATCAAAAGAGATATTTTAAGTCAAGAAAAAAAGTACTTGGATCGTTTACTGATTATTACTCACCTCGGAGTATCAATCCGAGCAATCAACTGTGGAATGACTTGCAGCCAGTTATCAATGGCAATCGTCTTCAAGCCTTCAATGAGCGCCTCATACATATCAGTGTGATGCCCGTAGTCAAATAGCAACGTGAGCAGACGCAAGCTGTCCTGCAACGAGTTTCCCTTGCTCAGCGATATGGACCGGACAAAGCCCTTGAGCGCGGGCACTGCATACGACGAGATGAGCCTGGCGTTGAGTCTGTGCGATGCTGACCCCGCACTCCCCTGCTGCTCCTTCCGTTTGTAGAACAGCACAGTCTCAAAGTTCATGACGGCATACGAGTGCCACGCCTTGTACCACGAGCTGTCATGTTCAGTCGCGGCTGCGTAGTACTGCAGCACGTTGGATATGGACTGGTCCGTCACGCCTTCGAGGTTCTCCTGCCACGCCCCCAGCTTTTGGTAGCACCGGGCCATCAGCTTGCTGGCCTCGCTGTGCTGCTTGAGGATCTCCTCGTTCTTCCCTCCGCTGAGGTTGACCTCCTGGCCGAGAGACGTCATTTTCGGCTGCAGGAACGTGCCGACAAAGTTCTGCAGCTGTGAGAACGCGACCTTCTTCTCCTCGGACGCCCACAAGTGCTTGCAGTAGGCGAACGTGGCCTCTGGATGCGCTGTTGGCAGCGGCTTGAGCGGGTTCTCCGCGGGATCGACACCGAGAATGCGAACGAGCGTTCTGTGCGACAGCGACAGCCGCCCTGACGTCCGACACAAGGACGCGTACTTGAGCCACGTCCTCTGATCGGTCTCAGGGTTTATGACAAGTGAGCGCACGTTCATAATCCGCTGCCAATCCTCAACCACCCGCTGGCAACCCTGGAGCCGGTCCCACCACATGAGCTGAATGGTCTCCTGACGCTCAGCGTGGAGCTTGTACTCCATCACCTCCTCCAGTTCAGCCAGCATTTGAACGCACACCATGGTGGGGTAGGCGCGCTGGTAGCTCTCCAGGGACAGCGCAGTCACGTCCGTATCAAGCAAGTCACGGGTTTGCTCAATGAGCTCTGACGCCGAGGTCCACTGACCGTGGTGGACAGCTAGCACCGCACGGTAGAAGGCGCCGTCTTGGGTCTCCCTTGGGAGAAGCTTTGCGTATCGCTCCATGGACTTCCACTCCTGCCGCCCCCAGGAGGCCGCACATCCCATGCTGGCCATTTTGAGCTTGGTCTCCTCCTCCGCCACATTCCAATGCTCCTCAGCAACGTCGTGGAGGTCTCCCCATTCGCCGAGAGCCTCCAGACAACGCATCTTGCCCAGGACGAGATTAGGGTCATTCGGCTCTTCCTCTGCCTTCTGCTGGTAAACCTTGAGAGCCTTGTCCCAGTCGTGAAGCTTCTCATACCACCGCTCGTGGACTTTGAGGTCTCCAGGGAGGTTCTTCCGACCCCATTCCAAGAGACCGGCAGCCGCCTCCTTCTGACCCAGTTTGTTGTTGATCGCGATCAGCGCCTCTAGCACGGGCACCGTCGGCTTACGGTGGAACTCCTCCTCCTTGTAGTGTAGCGCCTTTGCATACGCCCTACACCGTACAGCCTGCTCGCCAAGAAGATTCGGATCCAATGGCAGAGGCCCCTTGTCACAGTGCTCCATGAACTCGGCAAGGTTCAGAACCGTCTGAGAGATCTCTGGCAGATCCGGGACTGTCAGCGCCTGCTCCAAGCTCTTCATCAGCTCATCCTGCTGGGGCGCGTCCAGCTCAGTCCAGATGGAGACAAAGGATGCGTTGAACAAGTCCTTGGCCAGCTGGGCGTGGTGCTGAGCGACGGTCCAGCAGGCGCGGAGCGCAGGCGACGGGGACGCACGGAGCAGCTCGCTGCACAGACGGCTGTACCAGTCCATCCAGTCATCCTTGGACACCCGTCGGGACACGGCCCACGCATCCTGCAGAGTGGCGAGGTTGGCGCTCGTGGGCATGCGTCGCACCGGTGTCGACGATGGGTCCGCGGCCATGCTGGACAGGCCTCCGTCCGAGTCTGCATGGCGTCGATGCCGGCCGTAGCGGCTGAGAGAGGACTCATCAAAATCAAAGATGCCGTTGATGCCTCCACTCCCGCCGCTCTCCATGAGCTGTTCAATGCGCGCGCAGAGGATGTCGTAGCGCTGATGGCTGATCTTATGCTTGACAAGAACTTCCTGCACCATGGGGATGAAGATCAGATACTTCTTGCCGAGCTGGCTTACGAGGGCCGCCAGCGTCTCCATCGCGACGGGGCGCAGCTCGAGGGACTTGTCCAGGCAGCGCACCAGCGGGTGGATGATGAGCGAGGCGTACGGGGAGAAGTCGACGTGGTCGGTGAGGTGGTCCACGCACTCCAGGGCCGACTTGGACACCTTGGCGGGCACGTCCTCGTTGTCAAACAGGCCGACGATCTGGTGCAGAATCAGATTGAGGTAATCCGCCAGCGTGGGTCCGAAGCGGCGCAGTGCGTGTAGCAGGATATCGGTCACGGCCCTGTCCTTGGAGCTGTCATGGGAGAGGACAGACACGATCTGGGGAACCAGCTTGGGCAGGTAGATTTTGAACTCTGACCCCAATGCAGAGGAGATGTTCTCCACCAGCTGGATGATTGTGGGCTGCAGGGGTGAGTTCACGTTCCAAAACTCGATGATGAGCGTGAAAATGTCGTCGAGGTAATTCCGAATATGCTGCCTCACGATGGAAATGAGAATGCCGAGCTGAGGGAAGAGGTTGTCGTGGAATTTCGTGTCCGACATGCGGATCACGTTTATGAGGCTCGGGATGACCTGCGGGATGTACGGCACCGACTTGATCCCCAGCGCGCGGAAGATGTGCGTCACAGCCTGGACGACCTCCGTGTGGTACTTGCTCAACGTGGGGTCCCGGATGATCTTCATAAGGGTCGCGATGGCCACCGACGGGTAGAAGTCCTCCAGCAGCGTTCCAGTCCCCATGTTGACGAGCAGCTCCGACGGCGACATCTCCCAGCTCTGTTCCATCTCATTTGCAGCGTCAGAGATCGGGATGAGCGGCGCCGAGTTCACGGTCACGCTGTCGATCTGGCCAATGTTCATCTTGTGCTTGTAGGGGTCGAGCGCGCCCAGGAGGCCGAGCAGGCGCAGGGTCTGGCGGCGGATGGTGCCGTATTGCTCGGTGCGGAGGAAGTCGAGCAGTTGGTCGAGCAGGTTGGGGAACTTCTGGTAGGGCGTGATGACGCAGCCGGTGCTGCCCACGAGCTGGTTGAGGGTCCACAGGGCGACGTCACGCTTCTGGGAGGAGGAGGCGTCGCTCAGCATGTCCAGCAGGATAGGCAGGAGCTCTTCCATATAGCTGTAAAAAATACAATATTATTTTGTATCTTATCATTATCACTTCATTTATATTATTGGTAGTTTCCAAAATATATTCCAGAAAACTAATGAACATAATTAAAGTAACTTACTCTTTCATTTGCGTTCCCGAGACGGTTGCCAGATCCCCAATTGCGTACAGCACACTGGTAATAACCTTGGGATTCCGATCCGCCTCCTTCAGCATGGGGATGAGCACCTTGAGGATGGGCTCCACATAGGGCCGGATGAAAGCAGGAGCGTTGCACACGAGCTGGCCGAGCATTTTCGCACTCTGCTCCTTGTTCCTTCCGGTCCCACTGTACTTCATCTCGGCCAAAAGCTGGTCCAACGTCTTCCACAACGTGGGCATGATGTACGCCGGGTTGAGCGCCGCCAACCGGCCTATGATGCAGATGGCCCGTTCGCGGATCTCAAACACCTCATCGTTGAGCGCCACCTCCAGCGCGGACAGGTTCTCCGCCTGCGCCAGGTGGTAGTTGAAGCCCTCCTCCAGGCAGTTCATGACGCAGAGGCGCACTTCGGGGTCCTGGTCCGTGATGCCGACGACGAGCAGTTTGGCCAGCACCTTGTTGATCGTGGTCATGACCGTGGGGGAGTTCATGCCGGCGTGGCCCGTGAGCGAGCCGCGCAACAGGGACGAGCACGTGCGCACGGCCTCCAGCTGGATGAGCGACTCCTTGGAGTGGAGGTAGTTATCGGCACAGTGCTGGACAAACTGGAGCAGGGAGTGGCCGTCAAAGTCGAAGGTGCCGAGCGTTCGCAGACCGAGGACAACAGAGTGCTTGTCGGGCAGGTCGGCGACGGCGGTGGAGGTGGTGTTGGAGGCGCCGGCGGGGAAGCCCATGGTGGCAGAGCCCGGTGACAGTAAACGACGAGGTGTTCCGGGATGGCGGAAGGGCTGTCGCATTAGGATTTCTGATAGCATCTGTAAAAAATATGTTATTTTTAGTTGAGTATACTTTCTGAATCCTATTTTATGAGGACAGCAAAAATACATCGTCTGAGAAAAGCTTCAAAATTTCCAACATTGAAAATCCTTTTAATTCTTACCTTTAGGAGACCCTCCGCAATCTGTCCCTTAAACGTCGGTATGTACATGGCCAGATGGTGCAAGGCAGTCGTCAACGGCTGCGACAGACCCACAGACAGCATCGGGCCGAGCATGTCGGACACCTCGTTCCTAATGCTGTGCCTCACCGCGCGCGCAAGCATGCTGATACAGGCAAACACTGCCGGGTCGAGGGCATTGGTCCGCTTCTTGTTCGGGTTCTCCCTTGACGGCAACGACAGCTTGATGTGAGTCAGCGTGTTCTTCAGATGACCTTGGATGTCAGATCCAACGGCGACGGACAAAAGGCCAATGCACAAGAATGCCTTGTACTTGTTCTTATCCTGAAGAAGGAGCTGATCCAGGAAGGCCACGGTATCGTTTAGGAACTTTTGCACAAAGATGTCCCTCTTGAAGGCGGCCAGCTTTGGCAACACGAGCAGCAGCGCGTCCTGCACGTTGACGTTCTTAATGAGGACGGGGCTGTTTGCGTTGCCCTTGAACACGGAGATGACGCGTCGACAGATGTGATCGTACTGGTCGGACAGGTGCTGCCGGCAGATCGCGCTCTCCACGATCGTCTCCTTGCCGACGATGATGGCGCCGAACCAGCCGGGCGGGATGGACTGCGCGTGGGAGGAGCCGGCCACTGTTGTTGCTGTTGTGCTCCTGCTGCCAAAGTATTTCCACAGTCCGAGTCCCTTCTGCTTCTCCGGTTGCGAAGTCGCTGCAGTGGCCAGCGACAGGGACAGCAGCGGCGTGGCTGTGGACGCGTTTGGGCTGGCTGAGCCGTCAATGGCCGGCTGGTGGATGATGTTCTCCTCCAGGTCTCTGTTGATGTTCTCCCAGCTGGCGTTGGAGATCCTCAGCAGCTCGCTCAGCCCGAGTAGCCCACCGTGGATGTGGTCCTCCCTCTTCATGACGGCCTTGTCGTTTCGTCTGGCGTTGGCTGCGGCTGCTGTCTGAGTTGGGTCTGCCGAGTCGAGGCCGACCTCGAGCCCTTTCATGGCTTTCTTGAAGCACGCTTCGTACCAGGCAGAGTGCTGGTGGCGCGATTGTTTGGACGTCTCCCGCTGCGCAGTGACGATGAGCCCGGCGCGGAAGGCGTTGACGGCGGACTCGCGCAGGGTGCGGCGAGGGTCGTACACCGCATTAAAGATGACATTGAAGAACTGAAAATAGTCTTTTATTATTACATACGTTAGTACAGTGTATTATGCCTGTTGAATTACCTGTGAAACATTCTGGAAGAAGAATGTAGGTCTCGAAAAGGCGATCTCCCTCAATATGAGCACTGCCGCGTACCGCTTCCCCTCACTCCGCTCCTCGGACAGCAGCTCAAACGCCTTCTTCACCTCGTGGTCAATCATATCGAACTTGATGTTTGCGGTGTGCGTGCCAGACACCTGGGTGAGCTTTGCAATGGCCTTGGCCGCCAGTTCGATGACCTCAGCCGCCGAGTCGCCCCCATTGGACCCGTTGCCCGAGGACTGGCTGAGACTGGCGCCCACCAGGCAGTTATTCCTGAGGTAGTTTCCGAACCTCGAGATCCTCTCGCCGGTGTTGCACACGTCTGCGTTGATGAGCGCGACGATGGCGAGGATTCCTCCGATCTTTGCCGAGTAGTCGTCTCCCTTGAGCAGCTCGAGGATGGTCTTGTTGAAGGCGTCTAGGAATAGCGCCAGCTCCGTCTCCGGCTCTTTGGCCTCCTTGATGTCGACGGAGACGAGCGTGTGGACGTCGAGGGCGGCGCGAACGCGGACCGCGGCGTGGCGGGACCGCAGGGACGCGGACAGCCGCGGCAGGTGCGATAAGGAGGTCATGGTGGCACGTTCACTGGCTCAGGAGGGCGTGATGACTGATGGGGTCCACTGCTCTTGTGTCTCCTAGGCTGTCATTGACAGGCCGGTGGACTGGATCACTTGCCAAGGTCACTGCTCTCTGTAGAACTTAAATTAGGATCGGGTTGAAGACTTTCACGGCACAGTTAACTCAGTAGTACACATATGGTAGTACAACATTTAATTTGCACATGAACTCAAATGTTCTTATTTTCTTTCTTTTCACATGACGTCGTTTCTTAATTCTTGTCGGTCCACTTTCTGGCTGGCTTGGCTGGCTTGGCTCAGCCCAAAAACCCGAATTCTCTTTCAAGATGTCAACAAACAGAACAAGACAAGAAATTAACGGGGAAAACTTCTACTTCTCGGAAAGATGCAATAAAAACAAGATTTTGGGATTTAAAATGTATTTACATCATTTGTATTGAATGTATGTCAATAGAATAGTTTAAGAGCCTCTTTAGGAAGAAATTCCATAATTAATATTTTCCTCTTCTTGTGCCCCGCCGGGGAGGGTCGATGAAGGGGAACCAGAAACATAAAACAACCCAATAAATGAGCTAAACTTCAGTTCAATTCAATTTGTAATTAGGGGTAAGTTATGGAATATATGATAAAAATTAGTACCTTTTTTAATATGAATTACATGAACCGTTTTATCAATCCAAGATGTCTTGTTTTATTAGTATACTTTTGGTTTCCAATTGACGAACTCCGGCCCCTGATTCACCAGCTGAGTGATACAATTCAGGCGAATTTTCACCAAACAAAAATACGAGGCAATCTTTTTGCCCGATTGAGGTCGTTTTTCTCAAAGTGAATACCAAGGTAAAACATAAAAAGTGCGTCTATTAGCCTCCAAGTGTTTCTCTCCATTGATTTCACCACCCCTTAGAAGGTATTTCCCCGTTTCTAAGTTACAATTCGTCCCTGCAGCGGTCGCCGCCCACCTCGGCTGAGTCGGATTCCTCTTGTCGTTGTGGCTGGAATCCCATTGCTTTCCTTCCCTCGCCACTCACGTCCTCCAGCGTGGATCTGCCCACGAAGCTCACCTCGTAGTCGTTCTCGGGGAAGTCTATAGAAGACCGAATTAAATCAAATGTTTAAGGCTTTAATGGATTGACATTTTTTTACCTGGCGGGGACTTTCCTTGGATGAAAGCGTGTCTCATACGCCGTAAATAGTCTCGGTTGATCCGACAATCCGGACCTGACGGGATGTAGAACACGGCGCTCGGGCTACTCCCATTGTGTAAAGATTCCACACTGTGGATCTGAACTAGGCATTATTAAAGGAACTTGGAACTATATTGGGTCCAATTACCAGATCTGCATGCCAGAAAACCGCATCCCCCGGTTGCACCTCTGGAATGGAGACGAGCGCATCGTGCAGCTTGGAGTGATATGTGCTGGAAATATGGAATGCCTTACCAGGCATGGCCCCGGGGAACAGGGTGGCGGGAACGTCTGGCAGAAACGGCCGCAGATACCAGTACGCAGTCGCCTC
>LR140785.1:0-14921 GCA_900659605.1 Tisbe holothuriae | reverse complement strand
CATTAGGGGTGCTTGTCCAAAAAAATTCTCTACATTAGGGGTGCTTGTCCATTTTCAATTTTTTTTACTACATTGATTTCCGAAAAATCGGCCTTCGGCCGATTACAGGGGGGGGGGGGTAATAAAATTTTCTTGTGTGTGTGTGGGGGGGGTCCCCCCCTCTTGTTCATGTATGCTACCAATCCAATGGAAAACGAGAAGTTTTTTTAAAATAGCCGGTATACTACTCACTTTAGCACTGCTGACCTCCTAGTCCTTCCCCTCTCCACCTCCCACACAATGGCAGCCTTATCCACCGATCCCGTTACTAGAACACTACCATCCTTGGACAGCGCCAGACACGTAACCGGACCCTTGTGGTCGCCGTGGACCTTGCGGAGGTACACACTTCGGCTGCTGCTGCTGCCACACCCCATTGTATTTATGTTATGTTTGATATATACATTATTCTCACTATGCTATTGTATAAAAGGACACCAAATTCTTGTTGTTAATTCGTTGAGGTATAGTACGATTAGTAGTTACCGTTCTTGATAGAAGTCACTGCTTTAAATTTTATGTTGAGTCTGAAACTGTGTTTGGCTTTGTGGGAATATTAAAACTAGAGAATGATTTAGGCGTTTTAAAGTGAATAATTGTCTTTGAGTCTGTTATTAATTGGTTCGAAAATCGATTTTTTAAAAGCTGGGAATTAAATGGTTTAACTTGTATTGACAATAATGACGCCCTTTGCAGCTTCTAGAACAAATTTGACCAATTATTATTAGAGTCTACCTTTACAGATCACTTCCAATTTTGCCAGTCCATTAGAATAAGTTTATGCTCTTGCTTGTTTATGTTTCCAACTCAGTAACTGAATATTGATTATTTACGTTTGGGTCTATCTATAAATTAAATCTGAGCTAATTTGCGTCGAAATTGACGCTAGAATTGAACATGAGTTGAGAAACACACGCAAGCAAAAGGAAATATCGAAAGCACGCGGTCAAGTAAAAAATGAATGTACTCGTAGATTCTAAAATCCAGCACTCCTAGTACATAGTTTGATAGCTTTTATGGCGATATTTATTAATATTAATTCTTACTAAGGATCCCATGGTAGAACACATTCTCGACCAATTAAATGCATATTTATAAATAAAACAAAATGGTAAACTTTGAATTTTATAAATATATAAAGAGCCTATTAATAGTATCATACCTTGCCATATATGTCAAATCTTCCACCACTGTCATTCCAGCCCCAACAGGAGTTGTACATGGGGGTGTATGGTCTAAAATTGACAACTTTGGCTAGATGTTATAAACCATTGTAATATTATATGTATCATTACCCATATATACGCAACCCTTAAGTCCAGAGATCCATCCTGCCGCGTCTTTTCTTTCCAGGTCATAGAAGGACTCAGCGTCGTACTTCTTTTTTAAGGCACACTGCAAATTGGCCTGAGTTTTCTTGTAAACGACTAAGGCACAGTCCGGATATCTGCAATGAAACTTTTTAAATATATTGAATGAACGTCTTTAAGACTGGCAACTGTTTAGGGGGGAAAAGCCAGCAATATGGTCTTTTGTCAAAGTTGCTAATCTGAGTAGAAGGTCTAAAAACAAACATAATACAAACACATGTGAATCAGTTGACAAGAAAACTGAAAATAATGTTCTCTAGATTTATAAGTACTTTACCTAAAGCTGAGTTCAAGTTTTTTCACTTACGCGTCACAATGGTCCATGCAGTCTTGAAACGTCGGCACGTCTAGAAAATATGTAACTTGTCCGGCGTCACTAGCGATGTTCACATCGACCTCACAAAGCGCTATAAATATATATAATAATTTACTTTTAAGAGACAATAAACCTTATCTTACGAGGCACTTCTTTTTCGCATATGTAATGCCAAGTCTCAGCAGTTCCAATATCGTACAAGCCAAACCCTGGACCGGTTGACTTGTACATGGCTCCTTCAGGCTCACTGCCGCCTCCGTTGGGTTCCCCAGAGAACCATTGGAGAGGGTCGGGCGATATCGGATCAGAGTCCCATTCCCAGCTGCCAGATAACTCTAATTCCAGCCCTGTAATAAGCCATAAGTAATACGCAGTACAGTACAGTAATCTCCTATCAAATTATCCCCTTGAGCTTCTGGGTGTCTTACCCACTCTGTATCCAATTTGACTTCCAAGGAATCCTTCCGCTTCCGCATACTCCAAATAATCCTTGACAAAGTTGAACTCTTGATCAGTCTCCAAACTCGCCAACTCAGCCCCATGAGTCCCCTGGCATGCAGCAGTGGCATCCACCTTGTTGGCTGTGTCATCATGAATGAACTTGAACTGGGTGCGACCAAAAGTGATCCAGTCGTTGGAATCAGGAAGACGAGCTATTAATGGGACATTGTTCTAAACGTTTTCTTTGCAGGTTTTATTATTGCGCTACTGTCTAGTTGAATAGCTGAAGACAAGATTGCTCAAAACATTTTCATGGGTAAGATAATTACAAAAAAAAACAAGACTAAACCCACCTCGTTCATCACACAAGAACTGACAAGCTCCATAGATCGTCTGCACACACGTCTGATCATTCAAATGCCCACTACTGGTATGCCGGGCGCAGCCCAAACCGCCATTCATGCTGACCCCGCCGTGCCACGGTTCACCCGTCTGGTCAACGTAAGGGTTGCCATCGGTCCAGATGAGACTGGACGGGTATAATGAAGGGTCGTTGTCGTCAATCAGAAGAGGGTTGTAGAGACCGACCCAGACGTCGGATCCAGTAGACGCTAATAAGGAAATTTATTTTAGTGTTAATCTACTGATATGTTTAAAAATATACCTCTGATATCCGTCAGTACATTCTTCTCCTCCTCACTGCGCATAGTGATCATATGCGCCCCATCTTCCTGGCATTTGAAATGGGTGTAATACCATGTCATGGATGGGAACGTCTTGTAGTATTTTGTAGAGCCAGATATCTGAAATTTATACAGTGTTATCTAATGCGGAGGATTAATCGTGGTTTAGTCATTACCTTGCTGTACCCATCGGGAATTGAGAGGTGTGGAACATCAGGGCAAACATCTTTGAAAATTAATAAATTTTTATCCCAAAATGTCAATAAACCTGCATTTACTTACCAGCCAGAAGTAATTCAACACCAATGAATATAATTGTAACAGTTGATAATAAGTGTATCATTCTGTTACTGATGCCTTCTTATCAATTTGGGTAACTGTACTGAGGAATCGTGACGTTCACATTACAAACACTTGCAAAACCTATAGTTTGTAAGGTCAATCACGACTAATGCCAGTTTAAGGTCCCAATATGTATTGTTTGTCAATATTTCAAGAAAAAAATGTCACAATATGGCCTAAAATCACTCTTGACATTCATAATTCCCATGCAATGTAGAATTCCTGACAATTAATTAACGAATTATAACCGGACATTAAGTAAACTGCCTGATTATACGTATATTTTCATACGTGAACAAGGAAAAGGGGGTTATGAAGTGTATTTATTTTTGGAAAATACTCCTGAAGTTGAGAAGTTAATGTATGGACAGCTCTAAAGCCGGAATTTTATTCTCCTCTCTCTGGTTGGTTAGAAAATATCTGGTCCTTATGCATGTATGGATGTTAAAAATGAGGTGTCAGACTGTTCGGCGTGTGTTTGCATTGCAAATATTTGTTGGTCAAGATACAACTTACTTTTCACGAATTGGGAAATATGTCCGTTACTCTCTAATTTGTACAGAGGGAAAATGGCCAGGGGAACATTATCTCATTGCGCAATTGCAATTTGTAAACATTAAAAGGCTTCTATTTATCATAAACAATAATAGTTTCTTTTTGACGTAAGTCAACTTATTTTCATAACCTAATTACGTGTTTAAAAAGGAGTCGGGGTATTCTTTGTACTATTGCCTTTTATACAAAACATTGAACACGGCAATTATTTATGCAACAATACTATTTCGTGGTCTCTCTCTTCAAGCATTCATTTCATGTACCATAACACCTCTTTTTACACCAACCAGGAGACAAGTTCTTATACATTTTATAACATATTGTTATTGTTTTTAAAAGTATTCCTTACTTTATTTTTACCAAAAGCATTAAAATTAGCAAGGATACTTTTCCCAGTTTATATCTTTGTCGCAATCCTACCATAATAACTCTTTTTACTCCAACCTGCCAATGCACGTAAACTACTCATATTTATTTCCCCCTCTTTAGCTTTTCACTGTTGAAATCTGCATGAATATAAAGACGACGGAGTTGGCAGAGAGCGAGAGGCAGGTATGACTTTTGTTGCAGCTTGCTTACACCAATGAGGACAAAATGCTTTTTCATTACAGGCGACAAAAACCAATGTATACAAATTAAGGAAGAAAGGACAGGTTGCATGGGATACAATCTGGATGTGACAACATTACCATTCATTAACATACGTATACAGGTAAGGAAATGAGCAATATCATATAACCCTATTACGTATTATGGAAGGTGTAGCCCTTTGACAAAGACAATATTGCATCTCAAACGGATTGTTTATAAGAGATCCTCTCGTTTGTGTTACACCTTCTTCCTACTTGCAAACTGCATGTGCAGACCACACTACTACTACTACCGTACCACAGGCAATAGCAACAGGCATGGCCCGACCGTCCGTTGACGATGGTGCTCGCTCAGCCGGCACAGCCTGCTCACACACAAGCACAAGGGGCTTCTCCGTCTCCTTAAGGTATACGGTGATGATAACATATACCTATGCGTGTGCGTGCGTTTGCTGCTTCTTTAATTTTCTTTTCCTGTGAAGGAGTGTCGAATTTTAAGGAATTCCTGGCTGTAGCTGATGCTTCTGCCTCTGCCATGACACAGGAAAGGAGTTTTGAATGATATATTTCGGTGACTCATTTGGTTTCTGAATGGTGAATAATAGAGTGGTGGTCATGAATGGCAGATTGTAAACAGTGATCAGACAGTTGAGAGTCAGCATATATTTACGTAGTACTACAAAGGTAAGCACATTTTTCTCAACTTTGCAAGGGCGTTCAAACCAGTTTTGAGTATGCTAATAACTTATAGTACTCTATTGAAGGCAATGCATTGAATTTCCATAACAATAGAAGGTCTGCAGATATGACAATCCAATGCAATGTTAACTCCGTATTGTCTATATATAGTGTACAACTGCACATATTGAACACGAGCGCTAATAATGACCCATTTTTCCAGGCCTAAGCCATGTCTGACACGCCCAACGGCAACAGCCCCGCCCCCGGGAGCTCCCCTTCCAAGCAGTGGGTCCAGTTCGACGACGGCGCCGACGGCTCGTCCCCGGGCAAGAGTCCAACAAAGTCTTCCTCGTCCGGAGTCAGCTCAGCGCGCGGCTCCGTCAACTCGGCGGCTGTCACGACGTCGCCGCAAGGGGCTTCCATTACTATTAGCGATATCCAGGTAGGATAATGTAATATAAATTCATCTCTTATGAGTATTTGCAGTGGTATTGAGCCATGAACCTACGAGAGTTTCATATATTTCGTCCAAGTATTGAGTACAGTGAATGGTACAAGATGGCATTTACTTCCAAATGGCATGCACCATGAATAACGAAACAAAAATGTCTACCAATCAAGTTTTTTTTGTTTTGAATTGCAATATTTAGTCTTGTTATAGCTTAGAGTTTACTTGGCTCCCACAGACCTAAAACACCTTTAAGTATATTTCGGCTTCATAATAATTTTAGAATGCCAAATTTTTGTAACCGCTGGACTGAATGCATATGAATTAAAGGACGTTTAACTGTTCCTTATAGGTCGTTGACGAGCACTCCCTCCGCCGCAACAGCCTCGCCATCGACGCCCGCTGCCCTCCCCCTCGCTCTGCCAACTCCACCACATCCTCCACCGCCTCCGGCTCCATGGACAACGTCAACCTCGACCAGAACAGCAGCAGCGTGTCGGCCGGCGCCAGCGACTACAAGAACAACATCCGCATGCAGAAGGACCGGACGTACACGAACGGGGAGGTGCTCGTGACACTCCTGCCCGTGAATGAGAGGTTTCCATGGGTCACACCGGCTAAGTTTAGGCCGGAGCTCGTGCCTGAGGAGCTCATGGCGCCAGTGCTCACGGTGAGATTAAATGTTCAGATCTCTAAAAAGCGCGGGAAATTTGAATCTCCCTTTCCAGCTCACTGTCGAGGACTACGTCCAGACGATGGAGAAGCTGACGACGGACATGCGGTTCACGGTGTACAACATCTGCTACAAGCGGATTCTCGTCATCTGGATCATCACGGCGTTCACAATCCTGCTCGCGTTGCTCTTCTCAGGAATGCAGGTGGGAAAATAATACCACCATGGATGTTAGTTATAAATTGATGTACTTTCTCTCTTTCTGTGCTTTTTGTTCTTTTATTTACACAGCCATATGATAAGTATGAGGTAAGGAGTGTATCCTAAACTTAACCTTAAAGTAAAAAGTCCAGTTTTTTTTGTAACTGCACACAGTTTCCCCACATTGTAGCGTTTCTAAAGCATCTGAGTAGAACATGTTACTGGTAATCTACTGACATGCAGCAGAAGGCTTCCATTATGTGTGATAAACACTCCACAAGACAAGCTAAAACGAGTCATTATTGTCAATTAAGTCCGTTTCCAACAATGTATTTTATTCCAGGGTCTGAATCTCTTCGGCTGCGGCGTGGCCTGGCTTGTGATGAACGCTGCCGCCATCTTCCTCTGCATGTGGGTGAAGCTGCGGCTGAACAAGAAGCTGGAGAAGTGCATGAGCAGCATCAACGCCAACCTGCTCAAGCACAAGCTGCTGCTGGGTGTGGATGACAGGGGCAAGCTGTCGTGTCATAAGGTCAACCTGTGCTTCATGTACTTTGAGCCGCAAGAGTGCATTGTGAGTAGATTTGATATTCATTTAAATATCATATATAGGAGGGAGAAATTATATTGACTTGAGAACCTAGCAGAATTAACTCACAAATAAGAACAAATTAAGTTGCTTTTATTAAACGAATCTAAAAATGTAATTGACTTTATTTTCAGAAAAAGCTTGAGTCCCTGCTTGCCGAGAAGCCGGAGGCGAATGGCATCGACCGCGAGGCGTATCTCCGTGACGTGGAAGGCTTCGAAGACGTTGAGGTCGTCGTGTCCGGAAGGAACGCAGTCAAGCTGGACAGGAAGCATGTGAGTCACAGTTTCAGTTCCCTGTAGTTCATGTTGTAACTATGTTTCTATATTCCTCCTTTAGGAGCGTGCTGAGAAGCTTTACCTCCACTACATCCAGCGTTGGGCCAAGGACTACCTCCGACGCCGCCTAGACTGGATCGTGGAGGACCTCTACGGGCGCACAGAGTACGCGTCAAACACAAACCCAAGGCATCTCAGGACTGCGCTTTGTCCATGTCAGGTAAATGTTAAATTAATGCATAACCGGATTACCGGTAGTAAAAAAGATGTGTACGAATGTACAAATGCTCTAAAATGTATGAGTACAAGTTTGCTGAATTACCTTATCCTTGCCTGAATGTTTGGCCAAGTGGGCCAATAATACGTTATTTTTATAACAGTAATACAATATTCATTTTTCCAGTACATCGAGGAGCACCTTCGTAACAAACGGCAACGCGAATCTCTGAACCCGTGCACGTTCTCAATGAACCCTTGTCAATGGTGCGACTAAAATATCACAAGGGCGGTCTACAAATATGCGCAAATTATATAAACGTTATTATTATATATGTAATTCATGTTAAGTATAAAGCAATAAACTGTAAAATAAACGAACATTTAGACTTCGAGACAGATAACTACGGCATTGTCACATTATAATTTTCATTCCTTTTTTTTATTTTCACAAATAGCTCACTGACTGTTGGATATTCTCTTGTCTGCTCTAATTCTATAAGCTTTGCAAGCTCCATTATACTAGGAAATTAATTCACTTTTAAACCATTTAAATATAACAACCCGTAATGACCCAATTGCTCTTTGGCAAATAGATTTTACACTTTTGAGTCTCCCAAAATGGCTTGCAATGCAAAGGCCAACTACCGAACCTCCCTTAGAGCATTTTGCGACAGCACCTGCATCCATGGGCCTGCATACCTGTTCAGTACCCGGAACAAGGCTGAGCTCACCTACTGGACCATGGCGACTGTCATGTCTGTCTGTCTGAGCCTGCTGGTGGTGGGCGCGTCTGTCCATATGTGGATTATGAAGCCACTCACGGTTGTCATATCGGAGAAAATGGTTCCGATTAAGAGTATTCCGTTTCCAACAGTTTCCATTTGTGCAAATCAGGTATAAAAAGTAAATTATATTAGGCACACTTAAAACAGAGGTTGCTTGAGTCCATCCACTATCCAGTAAAGAACGCTCTCTTACTTTAGTGAGCATATATCAACATTGCTTAGCCCAAACCTCAGATATAATGCAGATATGTACCCAATTCCAAATCATAGAACCCGGCACCTCCCGATTTCCATGATCAAACCATAGAGAAGATCCCGCCAATAAGGGTGGGCCATCGGGACCCGGAAGATAACACAATGGACCCCGGTAGGTTTCACCTACCGGGTCCACAACCTCTACTCTTGTTAGTCTCTGGTTTACTGATACCCAAGTAGAATGAGGAGCTGCTTTATGTAGCTCATCATTCTTACATAAACACATGATATTGGATCGGATGATGTTTGACCCCTCTCAAGGACTAACCGGTCGTTGTTATGTAAGGGTTACTATGCTATAAAGTAGACTACTAGTACGTTAATCTACTATAGGCCCAAATTACTTAAACTTTCTATATTGCTCTAATTTTTGCTTTATAATATATCTTCCACTAAGACACGGTTATGATCATTTCCTGGCAAATGAAGCTAGGCACCAAAACCAATAACACCCTGCAATAATGCATAATCTTTAATTCAGCGCTACGATGAAATGCTATTGGCCTCAGCCTTGCTGGATCTTGTTCCCTACAACTGTGACCCTATAAGAGATGATTGTCGTAATACTTATAACTTGAGGGATCAATTCAAGGAGCATAGGAAACATTTACTTGAGGTGATTGATCAAGCGGTTCATACCATTGGTAGGAAATTTTACTTCCTTACTTGATAAATATATTAATGTTCTAATCAGGTTTTGATTTTTAGGTGGGCATGTAAA
Organism: Tisbe holothuriae; assembly: GCA_900659605.1. Classification (NCBI taxonomy): domain Eukaryota; kingdom Metazoa; phylum Arthropoda; class Copepoda; order Harpacticoida; family Tisbidae; genus Tisbe; species Tisbe holothuriae. Next base: position 5,735 of record LR140785.1, on the reverse strand, counting down.
CTGGTGGGACATATTTATGAAAGAATGTAAATCAAATTAGACATCTTTTGGTTGCATACACTTGTAAAAAGAATGATATTTCAGGGAAGTCTAAAGGTCTTAGCAGAGACCTGGAAGAAAAACTATTTAAAATCCTGGAAAACGACTTTGCCAACGATATCACACTTCCAAAAGTCCACAATGATAATTACAAAAGTGATGCGTTCAAGTTTTCAGAGTACTTTGCTTACATTCTCAAGGAATTTAATGCAAACTATCAGCATGGTTATTTGGAACATACTACTTGGGATCTGTTTAAGGAAAATGACCTTGCAGAGTAAGAATATATGTATTAAGATCGCACAACATTGTCTTTAGATATGCCTATATATAGAAAGTAAAATATTGAATTAATTTTCAGTGCTGCAGTGACCAGTGTAAACGAAACATTAAATCAAATTGGAGCACTTCCAAACGGTATTACATTATATTGCCTTTTTGTACCGGAGAGTATCATCTTTTTTCCTCTCAGGTGCTCACATCAGAAACACCCTAAACACCTACCAACCCCCATCCATCCCCCAGCTCTGCAGCGACGGCCTCTGCGCATACTACACCCAGATCATAGACCTCATGAAGAAGCTCTACTTTACAGAGATCATTGGACAGTACGGGCTCGGTGGGCAGCTGCAGTTCATCAAAAGAGGATTTCTCCTTGGATCAGATCCGGAGAAAGTTCAGGACTTTGATGATGAGGTAGCAAGAGTGTTTAAGAACACTTTTAGCTTTGATGTCAGGTCACTGATTGGAGCATTAGAGTTGGAAAATGCCCTTTTAAACCAGACATTTATACCTTGGGAGCTTGCTATGGTGGTAATGAGGTTTACTGATATTCTGTCCGGGTTTAAAGAGACTTCCTTGGACGTGTTAATCACATGGTTGAGAGAAAACAGTCAGGAAGGGATTTATAAGAATGGATCATGGATTACAGAGACAAGGCCTACACACCCTATGTATGAATAGTCACTAATAGTGTTAATTATATTCTTGAAGTTAACACCTTTGCAGACTATCAAAAGAACGTTCTGCTCAGCACTACTTAGACAGCCGTGAGCTGCAGGAACATGACAGTTATATTGTATGGATGGATATTTACTTCAGCCACATTGAGGAAGCCATGGCTGAGCAAAGCAGTAATGACCATTCTAGTAGTAGTACAACAATTGATAACAATAGGTTAGATCGTGAGCTCATGCGGCTATGTGAGCTTTATGAGAGTGCCGGATCACCGTTGGATTGTAGAAAGTACATCCAGAATTACGAGTACAATATAAAATCCTCTTTTTAATTAATGATCATTTTTAGAGATATTCATCATATGCCAACTTCAATGGGAATCTGTTCAGTGTTTAACAGCCAGCCATTCCATCAAGACCATATATATGATTATGCCTTGGACCTTTTATCACTGATTTACACTGTAAATCATGATTCAATGCCAATTAACATTCCTTCTACTGATGCCTACTTAACAATGCTCTTGGATGTACATAATATTGAATTGAACAGGTAGAAAGTTAGGGTTTGATTCAGACTTCGTTGAATGTCTTTATGATTATTTATATAAATTAGGGGTATCAAAAGCAAAGGCAGCTTCTCAGTGGGAATATCTGCAGCTGCAGATGCGTTTGATATGCTGACATCAACCATAGAAGTGTATGCAAGTGAGAAAACATCAATTAGAATCACACCAAAGTAAGCAGAAAAACTATTTTAACTTTGTGTAGTAAATTCACCTAATTAGTTCATTTTGTTCTATAGAATGTTCTCAGCCATCAAAGAGCTTGAATTCTACGACTATTCCAAACGAAAGTGTTTGTATGAGCAAGAATACCGAGAGACACATTCGGTACTTTCGCCCATATACACTCAAAAGACTTGCCTTAACCAGTGTGCCATTGAAAGAGTAGTTGGTAATGGATCCTGTGAGCCATGGTTCCTTCACCTTTATAAGTTTCAGAGCCTGAATGATCCAAATGCTTGCTCCGGAAAGGAGACTCTTGAGTATCAAAGAAGAATTCGAGATATTGTAATGTCAGATGAGGCATGTGATTGTCCTCAAGAATGTAATAGAATCACCTATGAAATTATGGTAAATAAGCCTCATATTAATGCCTTAAACACTGCATTCATCATACTCTGTTTTCAGTCTGAGTCTGTCATCCTAGACGCCCATCTTGAGTGCAAAATTGACCGTCAATTCACCGCTCTTCAGAGTCTGAAAGACCTTCACTACCTGGCTGTCCAGCATTCTCGACGGGTAAAGTACCTGATTGGCTCATCCGCCAGCGCTCGGCTCTGCCATGAGAAGATAGCCAATGACATTGCAATTCTGACTATGTCGTTTACAGCCAGCTCTGTGACTAGCTCGTCACTTATGCTGGCTTCGGAGACATTTGAAAAGCTGGGACTTGTGGGTAAGCGTTTACACACTTGTTACTTTTGTGCCGGATGCTTCCCTGAGCCTAAACGCTCACTTCCGTGGCTTTCACATATTCTCAAGGCACTACCCTTGGCACTACCCTTTCAGGCTTATTGCTCCAGCAGCCCCCTGTTTGAGGCAAGGGATTCTCTATCAGAGGCCCTTTTATATATTAGCACTTTAAATATTAAAAAAAAATAATGTGATGTCTCTATTTTGTCAAGGCAAAGTTAACTTAAGCCTTGACTGTTGCAGGCCAGCACCTTGAGAATGAACTATCACGCTCCTCCTTTTTAAACACTTATAGACCAATTACACTTCATTCCCGCGCTCGAATTCGAAATATTCCCTTGGCTCTGATTGGCCAATGGCCTGTTTATTATGTCATGTGACTTTGTTTACAGCATTTCTGATTGGCTAATGGCTTTGTTTTCTTTGGAGATGGCCAATCAAACGACTAGAAAATAATTCAAATTTGAGCGCGGGAATGAAATGTCCTTGGTCTATTGAACTCTCTCTTAGGTGGCTCATTTGCTTCAATATGTGGAGTTTCTCTGCTAGCAGCCATGGAAATTATCTTTTGGACATTCAAAACATTCTTTCAAAAACCTTCTTCCACACGATCCAATGATACATCAATCAAAGACCAACCAAAACCAACCATTTGGAATGTTTTTAAAATTCATGTTAAAGACTATTGTGAGATATCTAGCATTCATGGTATCCAATATATAGCTACGGTAAACAACCAACTTATAAATGTAATGGATATACATACTACATGCAATTCTCTCTCCAGGAACCTCATTTACTGTCCAAGATCTTCTGGACCATATCAATGCTCTCATACCTAACAATCCTCCTTCACATCACATACTCAGGCATTGCCTTGACCCTCAGCACAAAGCTCCAAACCATTGTCACGACCCAGTCCTTGACTGAGTCAGATGACATTCAATTCCCAACGGTTTCAATCTGTGCAGTCCAGCATAACGACCAGTGGAACATGGCCAGAATGATGCTTAACCAGGTTCCACTGGACAATGTTAATGAGGGCTCAAAGATTCATAGCATTGTAGATAGTGCCCTGAGAACACTATCCGAGCTTGAATGGCTTGCTCCTGATGCCATTGAACGTATGGTAAAACCTAAAGAGTTTTTGGCTGATTTTGATAGGGTTATGAGGCTGTTGTTGCAATGTAGCAGTGAGGAGGTTCTCAGGAAACTGGTAATGCAGCATATACGAGGAGATGTTCGAGGACTAGAACTGAATAGTACAACATTGTGCGGAGTCAGTTTGACCAATATCAAAGGGAGTGAACTAATGTCCCCATTTGTAATCAGCTCAGACTCAGCGCTCCAGCAATGCCGCAATGGAGAAGCTTGTCAATTCAATTTTACATTTGATTCTTCAGTACCAGTCCACCACATTTTACTGGCAACAGACCGGCCATTAATTTCTCATGAGGCTGTGAACATTCAAATGGATGGCATCCCTGGAATATATAACCCATCAGAAGCAGTTTCTAGCATTGCAACACTCTCCCCGACGACAGTCAGTCTATACCAGTTTCAGTTCAATAGGAATCACAGAGTGGCCAAGGATGTTAGTGTTCAAGTTAAAGGGGTGGTTCAAGAGCTTGGTATAGTACGGATTGCTCCAGTCCTCTACAGTAGCCTTAGTACGTAGTTAAGTCTAGTATTTATATGATGTGAATAATCTCAATAATAATTGTCATACTTTAGTTTATTGTAACAAACTGGATGAGTTTCTGGCCCTTTCAGGACATTGTTATGTCTTTAATAGGCATATAAGCTTTTCAATAGAAGAAGAATTTCACATGTGCGAGGAGTTCCTACCTAACAGCAGGCTTCTCCATGTGGACAGCCATGAAGAGATGGACTTGATACAAAGTAGTCGGCACTTAATTGGTGTGATGATGTCATAATATACTTTTTCTCCTAGTAAGGATAGCGGAGCAGACCCCTGGACCGGATGCGCTGGAGATTCCCCTTGCAATAAGATCATTTGAAAAGCACAACAGTGAGGATTCCTTCTCTTGGGTTTATGGTACTGATCAGTTTAACGGTATTCATTATACTAATATATTAACCTCTCTAGGTGCCTCCAATGAGTTCTTTGCTCCATGGGCGCCTGGACATCCCAAACCAGCACCAGCTCAGGAGAAACGTTGTGTGGTCAATATTGCAAAGTTCCTTAGCTATCATACTCTTGAATGGATGGCCTGGTCGCTTGCGGATTGTTCAAGCAGACATCACTTTGTCTGCAAGAGTTCAAGTTCGTGACTGAACTTGCATACATTATTATTGAACTTAAAGTGTACCCTAATACCAAATAGTATCTAAATAGTAAAAGCAGGGCATAAACCACTTTTTCAAGTGTACCTTGGAGTCGTCTCATCAATTTTACCGGTATATAATGTGATATTTTACTTAGCACCATGTGGCAGTTACATAAACATGGCAATGTTTAATGGTTCATGTTACATCAATCATGCATTTGAAGCAAGCTGGCTGGAAGCCTTCTTGTACTGCAAACAGAATGGTGACAATCTGGTATCTGTACATAGCAAGGAGGAGCATGAATTTATAACACATTTAGGTATGGAAGGCTTTACGCATGGGAGAGTTTGAGCTTGTTATTACTAAAAAATAGTTATTACCAGAGATCAATACAGTAAGCTAGAGTTGTGAAAAATTGAGCAAAGACCCAACGCTGGATTACTGTAGATCTTTGGTAATTATTTACTTTTAATTAATAAACATATTACAGGGTATAATGCAACTGTCGATGACGTCAATGGAATCGCTTTAAACAGGATTACCTCAGACGACGACGGTAAGTGAGTAACCTTTTGATACGAATATATCTGACCATATATGGTAGTTTGGCATAACGTCAATGTCCTCGACCATACTTGGCTTGGATTGAACCATCAAAATGTTGAAAACAAGTATGAGTGGAGTGATGGTTCAGAAACGGACTTTTTTCAATGGAAGTTGTATCAGCCGAATAATGGGATCAGAAGTCATCACTGTGTATTTATGAAGGTAAATAAATGAATACTACACTTGAAACAGAGCGGATTTCCCTATCATAATATGGGGCTTCTGGGATGTTTGGATACTTTAATGTTTTGTTGCTATTTGATCACATTCCAAAAGAGTATCAGTATGTATGTATGTATGTATGGTTGTATTTCAGGACGATTCGCAAGAAGGTACCTGCTGCGCGGCAAGGCCGGTCTCCGCA
>LR140783.1:0-14918 GCA_900659605.1 Tisbe holothuriae | reverse complement strand
GGAATTTTTCTTACTAAGGAGGAAGGAAATATTTCTGGAAATATTTCCCGCATTAATGCCTGTCTGGGAGATGCCTAAAAGAGGAAAACAACAAGAAAAGAATTCTTTGTCTGAAAAGTGCAAAAAAGGGTCCATTAATTAAAAAACGTCAGACGCAGTGGTTTCTTTTTTAAATAAATGAGAAGGATGGAAAAGTATTCTGAGAGCTCACGTCAACATTTGCGGCTTTTATATCTTTTAAATTTAGGAGCTTTTCTTTTCTTGTGCTCAAGTTTTCTTGGCACTTTTTAGACTAATGGATAAAGCAAAGCGAATGTTTCTTTTACAATGCTACCTGTTTTTGCTTAATGGCCTTTTAACGACGTCAATTACAAATATGCCTCCAGAAAGAACTAAATCTACTCATAGAAGTTTTCTTATGATTTGAAAAAGAATGCAATCATAATCAGAGGAGTATAAAGGAACTTTTTAGTCACTTTTGTTCCTATTGACTGTACAGGAATGGTGATAAGGTCAAGTTTGTCCGCATTCATATTCATACTATATCTGGCCTTCAATCAGGACTGATTCATATGTTAAGTTCATTAGCAAATAACATGAATACGCTCAGAACAAAGAGAGAGAATAGAGAACATTTAGTAGGAAAAAGTTGCATACATAAAATACTGAATATTTCACCTTCGTATTTTTATCACAAGGAAAAGGTTAGCCATATAGTGTTCAGCTTTAATGAATTTTGTACCTCATTGTGATATTGAAGTATTACCAATGGAAAAAGTTTCCTTGCCACTGAAAGTGCTACAAGGCTTTAAAAGTTTCCCTGGTTTACAAATTGCGAGTCTGTCAAAAAAAGGGAAAATTCGATATGCATATTTTATCACCTCTGCTGAGAGGAGATGTGCATAAAATGTGAACTGAAGACCCCATGGACCATGATATGAGAAATACATGAATTTGTTCAAGTGGAAAAGTTCTCAGGGGTCTTGGAAGATAATTTTAAGAAATGCGAGATCTTAATCTCCAATATACTGTACATTGCATATGGACTGTACGTACATCTTTTGCCATTAAATGTTGCAGTACCCCCAACTAGCTGATTAAGTAACATCGAGTAAGAAAATATTTACTCATAAAAATGTGAACTATGGAACTTGTTCGGAGTAGAGGAACCAGTTCTATATTATATTCAGGGCACCCAAGTTCAGAGGAGCTACTGCAGTATTATACGATATTAAGAGCTAGAGACCTCCCAGATTGGCATTTTTTGTATATTTTTTTTTGCAATTTCACTTCAAATATTGTTGGCAGCTCTTCAGAAATGAAACACTTACAATAATAAATTTTCTTATTGTATTTCTCGACAAACAAATAATAACTTGTCCTCCTCTCCGTAGATCTCTCCAATTGGACACCGAACTCCGCAAACTCACAGACTCTGAGCTGACCCGCTTCTACTCGCTGACCGACGTCTTCCAACCGACACAGATCCGGCGCAAGACCAACTTCGGCATCATCAAGACCAACTCGTTCTCGGTTGTGCGCGCGGGCGAGCTGTCGGCCAGGAGGACGCACCTCGTGCTCTTCCCGGAGATTGCGCGCGTGAACCACTCGTGTCTGCCCAATTGTCATCATTACTGGTGCGGGAGGACGGAGGAGTTTGTCGTGAGGGCTGTTCGGGACATCAGGTTGGGAACGTTAGTTTCTATGCTTTTACCAAATTTATACAAGTCACATTTCAGGCAAGGAGAGGAAATATGCATCTCCTACATGTCCCCACTACAGAGAAATGACTTTCATGACAGAGCATCTCGAAGGTAGGGTTAAATATTTAAAGTATGTAGTATGAAGCTAAAGTAACCCTTACTTCAGAGCAATCCTCCAGGAAGAATTTGGCTTTCACTGTCTCTGCGAGTTGTGCTCCATCGCCCCGGACGATGACAGCTCCTCAGAGGACGGCATCAACTCGGAAGAGTCGTCCTCCAACTCCTCCTCGTCCGAGGAGACCTCCTGCTCGGAGCCGGCCTCCTCCGATCGGCAGAGGTCCACTCGGAGGCGGAGGCTCCTCGCTGACAACGATCGGAAGCGCCGCCGCGTGCTAGAGATTGAGAACTGCTGGAGTGATCTGGGGGACAGTCCGGAGACCGCCATTGACCTCGGGGAGGAGCAGTTTCAGCTCTGTGCAGAGCTCAACTTTCAGGTAATTCTCTTTTCATGATTTCCGCTCATTTAAACGCATAAAAGCTCTGCAGGAGATCCCGTTAGTTAATTACGCCGTAGTCCTCCTTTTTGGATGAGAAGCACTCTCCTCAATTATATTAGCTGGAGTGCATGAAAGCCTTGAAGCGAGAAAGGAGAGGAGAGAGGAGCAAGACTGAGTGGGTGGTCGTTGATTAGCAGAGATAATTAATTTCGCCACTCAAATCTCCACTTTCGGAACAATGTTAAAAGTTTACGCTAACATAAAGTTCCCGCTAGAATGAGTACATATACCAATTTTTAAAGCTGCCATTAGAATGTTGCTTGCTACGGATTAGGGGACAAAAATGCAAATTTATGCACTGGGTTAAACTTAAAGGAAGTGTTAGTTTTAATGGCTGTTTTGGTAGCCTAGTAAACTTCTAATTTTAATATATAAACCTTTTGTATACCACTGCACTGTTCTGTAATAGCGCTCCCGGAAAAAAATACGTCTGGTCGACAAATTAGGGGACAATAGTGACTTAATAATGTCAAATGAAATTAGTGCATTGCATTGATCGAACGTCGAAGTATAGTATATTTCATAAGGAGTTCTTTCTTACTCCATGTACAACTACATGCCCTTTTTAGGCCGGCTTACTCTCCTACGTCGCCCTCCACTGCGTGGAAGCCGCGAGCCTCCTCGTCGCCAAGCGCCGCAGCGGCATCGACGCCGAATCCTACCGCGAGAAGGGCATCCGCTACGCCCGCCGCGCGCGCGAGTTTGGCCGCGTCGCGTACGGCGAGACGTCGGAGGAGTGCGCCATCTTTGACGCCGTGGTCAGCGTCTGCGAGACGGCGAGCAACCAAGAGCTGCTGCTGGACGTCCAGGCGGCGATCGCTAGTCTCAGGGATATTGATTCGTGAGGGGAAGAGGAAGTTGTGACCCAATGCATTTATGGAAGGAATTGTCATATTAAGAGGAAGGAAAATATAAAAGAACAAAACAATGGAGATGTTAATTATTTGAGAAGTTATAGTGGTTGTAATTATTTCATTAAATTAGATCCAAGCTTGGAATGTTCAACAACAGTTACTTGACTGAGCATGACAAAAATGACATTGTTTGCAATTCTTTTAAGAGATACTTTTATTCAACCCCGTTCTCATCATGAGAGGAAAGCAGCGACATATTATTTGAATTTTGGATGTCTAAAAACATTCGATCGATCATTCGATCGTTTTAAGGTCCGATCAAAGAACTTGCGGCTTGGGCGTTATTACAAGATTAAGAAGGCTATACTGTAACAACTATCGCGTAGCGGCTTAGGATAACTGAAGCGTAACTGGATCGGATTCTAACTTCTAAACAGGTTTTGCAAACAAAGTCGATCTTCTTTCACATTGGACAATGTCTCCTCCCCCATACCCATTCACCTGGACTGAGCTCTCCCATGAGGAGAAAGAGGACCGTCGCAAGCTCTTTGGAGGCGTGAGGCTCTCCACAGAGGTCGAGATGGTCCGGTCCGACCCGGGTGGCATCCTCATGCCGAAGCCGTTTGCGGACATGGCTGAGAAGCTTTATAACTTTCAGCTGAGGGAGGATGACATTTGGCTAGTCACGTATCCGAAATGTGGAACGACTTGGACACAGGTACTCGAGATAACTCTTATATTTAAAGCTGCTGACAGCTTTCAAGACCATATCTATTCTGTTTAGGAGACCCTCTGGCAGATATCTCATAACCTTGACTTTGCTGCTGCCAAGAGTGGTCTCCATCTCTTCACCCGGAGCCCATTTATTGAAATGTCATCCCTGATTGTCGACCCGGAGGCTACGGATTCTGGTCCAGCTGACCAGGTTGCTTGCTTTGAGGACTCCTTGAACTATGCAAGGAAAATGAAGTCACCGAGGGTGATCAAGTCTCATATGCCGTTTGAATTTCTCCCGCCAAAGCTTCTGGAGACATGCAAAGGTGTTTAATTACTGCAAATGTCCTTACAGTTCATATACGTATTTACTCATTTCAGTTGTGTACGTTTGCCGCAACGTCAAGGATTGCTTTGTCTCTTCCTATCATGATATCATCCTTCCATCTCCTCTCTATGGATACACTGGAAATTTCACACAGTTTGGAGAGCTATTCAGAAGTGGGGAGCTCTGCTTTGGCAGCTATTGGAACCACTTAAAGGTAATTAAAATACAACTAGGCGGTTATAAGGGCTTAAACTATACTATATATATTTATCCAGAGCGCATGGTCAAGACGTCATCATACCAACATGAAGTTCATATGGTACGAGGAGATGAAACAAGACCACTTTAAAGTCCTTCAAGACCTCTGCACTTTCCTCAACTACCCACATGACCATGTCAAACTGAAGGAGCTTCAGCAGCATCTCAGCCTGGAAAATATGCGCTCTACGGCAGTTAATAATGCTTCGAGTAAAGAGGACAAGGAGCATGCGAGGTTGTTCTTCAGGAAGGGAATCGTTGGGGATTGGACGAATCATATCCAGGATGAGGGGGAGAGGAGAGTTTGGGAGGAGTGGATTGGGAAGAATGTGCAAGAATTGGGGTTAGACCGGAATAATGGGTTACGCATCGAAAGTCATTCTTGAATTCTTCCTAATCTTAAGCGTTAATTAAAGACAAAGCTATTAAGTTAAAATAGTTTTGTATTGCCTATCCGCTCATAGCCAAAGCTGCAAAGTAACCAAAACCACGGCCAGACTAGGCACAATTGATTCTGCTGCAGACACTGGTGGTCTTGTTGTCTCAAGAGGGTATTTCGTGGATATAAGCGTCGTACTCTCCCACTTCGCGTTCGTCTTCTTTACGCCGTAAGTAGCGCCGTCGAAGCGGTCTTGCGGCTCCACACAGTAGGTTGCTGCGTCGTCCAGACCAACGATGTCAAAGTTCTCTCTCTGTACGACGATGGGTGTGGCAGTGGCACAGTCCAAGGGGATGTCAGCACCACCACTCGACAGCCTGAAGCCAAGTTAGATTATAATGCCATCCATTCATTGAAACATTTTTACCTTATGACTAATGACAACGCCTTCGCTTCAGTTCCTGTACATGTCAAAGTCACAGTGGAATCTGTCATGACCACATCAAAACTGCTCCCAAGGTACTCCACACTCTTCAGGGTCATCTTGTCCACTGTGGGCGGTAGAACGAGTTGATCCAGGAAGCGGAGACTGTAGGGAAGGATGCGAAGACCGCCGTAGCCGTTGACTAGTGTTTGTAGGAAACCGCCAGCGCCGGTGATGAAGTTGACAGCCCCAGTGCCCGTGCGGACCTCAGTCCAGACCTACATATATGGTTTAACCAATATGATGCAATGTTCTTAATCTAATGGTATCACATACACCAAAGGGTTCCCTGACATACGGCTTGTAGGTCTTGTCAAAGAGTTCGTCAGCCTTGGCAGTCTCGTGGAGGTCAAGCCATCTATTAATAATATGAAAAGTTGCCTAAGGATACATGAAACTACCTTGTAAATCTTACCCGTTCGCAAAGATTCCCCAAGTCATTGCCGGCCCATCCTCAATGGTAATGCTCTCGTACAACTCCAGATCATTCCTCCGCACATCCTCCGGCATGTCCCACATCATGGGGTAGCCCAGCATCACCACGTCCGCCTGCTTCACCATGACGTCCGTCGGCATGCCCTCAAACTCCTCGTGATACCGGCCAGCCTCGTTGTACGTGAACGTCAGGGCGGCCATCTTGTCCAGCCACTCATCGGGGACGAGGGCTGAGGCAGCGTCCTCGGCGGAGTCGGGGTCTGGGCTGAGGTTGGCGAGGCAGGCGGCCCAGCGGGCGGTCGTCACAGAGAACTCGGCGCCGAGGTTGGTGTAGACAGAGTTGTTGATGTTTATTTGGTGCTCGTCCGGGGGCATGATGTCTAAATTATGAAGTTCCTTAATATCAGCAAATAGCTATAAATGCAGACTTCATACTGTTGATGTCCCACGTCCCAGTCTGCTCATTCAAGACGGGTCTGCTCTCCCAGAACTTTGCCATCTCCAGCACGAAGTCGAGCCCCGTCGTGCCGCTGCCCTCGACCTCCCCCGTCAGCCACGTATCGTCGTGCCTCGTGGCCGCGAGCAGACTCCGCGCCGCGAACGAGATGTCCCCGGTGATGTGCTGCTGGTTCTCGCGGCACTCGATGCAGATGTCCGGGCACACCTCGGCGCCGGTGTTGGCGCTCTCCCAGGGGTATCTGGAACAAACAATAAAAACTCTTGAACGAGGCATGAATTAAATCATTTCATACCTCGCTCCGCTGTATCCTCCCGTTTGAGATCTCTTCTGCGCCTCCGCCATGTGAACCAGTCTGTAGTTGAGCATTTCTCTTGCAAGATCGGGCCGGAGGAGCAGGAATGTCGGATACATCCAAGTTTCCTAGCATCCAAATATTATATAATATTTCACCCCATAATGATATTATAAAGTTAAACTACCATATCCCAGAAGACATGCCCTTGATAATCTGTTCCCAGTGCGCCGTTCGCCAGACCACCAGGAGCCAGTCCGTAGAAGGTGTCCGCGGCATCCTCAAACACTGGCAGACTGCTGTAGATATAATACAAAGCGCTGAACACGGTCTTCTCCAGAATGGGGTCCAGTGATGAGCCTAAGAGTGCTCATGAGTACCAGCGACTTAACATAAACAAATATTTATTGTACCTTCCAGTATAATATCCCCACTCTGCCACTTCAGGTCCCACTCATCAATGTGCTCCTGTCGGTAGTCGGCTATGTCATCCGCGTATTGCAGCGCTAAATATTTAATTCGGTTATGTGACCACTGTATATTATAATTAATAATTTTTACCTACCGTGAATAAATTGAATCTCTGCAATGTCCTTATTCTCGCTGACGCTGATTAAGTATCCGTGCGCCCATCCGGTCTCGCCAGCACCTAATGTGATGCTATCTGGGATGTCCAAATTGTAGTAGATGTGCGCGGTCTGCTTGGAGGAGCTGCTGGTGACCTCAGCTTGCTTTGTTGTACCAGTTAGGTAGCTGGAATAGGTAGATATTAAACGCGTTTCCAGACTCTCTTAAATACCTTAAATTACCATCTTTCAAAATTGCAATCCAATGGCATCCAGTCAAACTCATCACTCTCCTCCCCGCTCAGATCCGTCCTTGTCACCAGGACGGACTCGGGCGCCCCACCGGTGTAGCTCAGCTCCAGCTCAGTCACGAGGACACTGCTGTCCCACTGGTGAGCGTACACACGCTGAGTGAAGGTCAGGTCAGTGCAGGCCAGCTCTTGCAGGACAATTCCTGAATGGCATAACAGTGAATTCATTATAGCTGATTGAGGTTCGTTACACAAAAATGTACCTTCTTGAGCGTTGAGTGTAAATGTCTCCACTGGCGGAGTTGCATCCCCACATCCGGACTCTATTTGGAACAGAGATGCGTGCACTGATTGAATCCTGGCACGATGGCTTTCACCTGAATATAACTTTATGAAGCAAATTGTAGTTGTTTGACAGTGAGTATTTATTAACCTAGCGCCCCATTGTAGAGTCCGTCGACGTAAACGGTGTCGGCCCAGACGTTGGTGGCGATCTGGCCGTTGGCCACGGAGGTCAGCAGACGACCGTTCAGGGAGCCGTCGGGGTTTGTGGGCAAGCTGTAGTTTTGAATGTTTATTTGTTAATATGATTATTTCTGTTAGAATAAGATTGATATTTTATATTACTATTTTAATCAGAATTTAGTATATTATCTAACCACCTTAAATTGACATTTTGCACTTACACATTGGTCTGCAGAATCTTATTTTGTTGGCCAATAACAATTGGTAACAATAGTACCAATATGAAGCCCTTTAAAGGCATCATGTTTTCCGCCTTGAAACTTAAAGACAAATACACGATCATGTAATCATCAGTTTAAGTTTTTATCTCATAATCTAAATGACTACAGGTATTTAAATATATTATCATATGTAATATAGATAAGAATTATTCAACAGTTCAAAAATAAAAACCAACTCTGATTACGGTTTTCTCAATTTATTTCAAACTTCAACTATGTATATTTGTACAAAATGTATAAAAATTCCTTTTTTATTAATGTTGATGACACTTTCTTCTGAACATTGTTTCAATTTATCTCCTTTTCGTAACAATTGACAATTCAAGTTTTAGATCGTATCAAAATGACAGTTTTAGCTTCCGTATTTACTCGTAATATTGTACTACAATAAGTACAAGGTGTTTTGACAAATTTACATAAGGATGTAATTCTGCTACTGGATGTATTTATGATGACATTTGTCCGTGAAAATCTGACGAAAAAACCTGCAAATTGTTGCTATATACAAATGGGGTTACTTAACATTTCTACAAATTTGATTATCTTAATTTCCTCAGCAGTTTCCTTTGTAGGAATTTGAAAGGTAATCTAAGGGGATACTCGTATTATTTCAGCTCTACCACTTACTTTTATGAACATAAAAGTTAATGTGGATTTACATATCATATTTTTTCATGAAGTATTTTACACATATTATGTTACAATTTTTACAATGCTTCCTATAAAACTCTGATTTAAATTTCAGATTATATTGAAGTGTTAGAAATTGTTACCCATTTTGTTGGTGCATATTTATAGACAGCATTGTCACATGGCCTTAAAAGTAAATTTATTTACTTTTGCGAAACAAGTATTACTGTGCATGTTTAATAAAGGGTTGGTGTGGCACCACAATTTTATTTTTTTATTTTGAGACATTGAAGGCAAATAAAAAGCAAATATTATGAAGAATTAGTCAAACTTGCGATGCGTGTTTTTGAAGTATTACTTTGCGATAATTTACCTGGGTTGTAAATAGAGCTGGCTTAAACAGTGAAAATAATAAAGTAACCTGTACAATAGTTATTAATTGTATGGGTCCTTAGTGGATAAAGGCGGCAAACTGGGAGGCAAAGTTAATGACACCCAGCGTAATGACCCCATAACAGATTGCCTTCTTGAGCTTGCTCTCCTTCCCCTCCTTCTTCATATGCTGCATGTAGCACAGACACGGCAGCACAAAGATGAGCCAGAGCCCGCAGAAGGCGCCCGCCCACCTGATGACCGACCCCACATTGGGGTAGTACTCGGCGAACCAGATTCCGGTGACGCACACGATGAGGTTGAGGATCATTGCGTATCGGTGACGCATGTGCTCCCACTTGACCATGCCGAGGAAGAGCGAGCGGATGATGTAGCAGAGCAGCGGGTAGACGAAGATCAGCTGGAAGAGGAGCGCCAGGCGGAGGATGAACGCGTCCCACTTGTCAGAGGAGAAGTTGTTGAGGAAGTTCTATGAGGAAAGGAACGTTAACATATCTGTATTATTAATTGTTTAATAATAAGACTTACGTCTGAGATGCATCCCTTGGAGAGAGGGAATGAGATGTAGAAGACCATCCCGACGACCATGTAGCAGAAGCAGACGAGAGAGAAGGCGATCGACACATCCCGGGACTGAAATAGAAATAAGTGTTATTGTACATTCAATTAAAGTTGTTGTACACAGTCTTACGTTGTTCTCCTGCCGAGCATTCGTCCTGAGAATCGTGATGAGCGCATTATGGATGAACAGCCCCATCGCCAGGGTCCCGGACAGCGTGTACACCTGGTAGTCCCACAGCGGCGTGAAGGCGTTCGACAGCTTGTCATGGAGGTCCACGTTGATGCCCCAGATGCTCGCCTTCCAGAAGATGACGGTGAGCAGGATGACGATGTTGAGCGCGCCGATCGAGTTGAGCCGCGTGAACACCTCCACGTGCTTGATGGCCAGCAGCGGCATCATGATGAGCAGCATCCAGAGCGGGGCGGTGTACGGGGTCATGACGCCGCCCAGGGACATGGCGGGCACGGCCTTGGGGTCGTTGAGCACCGGGTACCACTCGTGGTTCTTGTTGTCCAGGTAGTAGACGGAGCTGGGGTTGGAGGTCATGTTGTAGGCCTGGAGGAAGGCCTTGGGTACGGGGTGGAGCGGGCAGATGAGCTTCTCGGTGGCGTTGTGGACGATTTCCTCAAGGGTCGTGTTCTTGTCCAGGGAAATGTTGAGGAAGTGGTAGTACTCCCTATGAAAGAACAAAGAGTTACTTTCTAGTTCTAACACAACCACCCTGGTTACTGCGCATCAAAAAGCCATATTGGGACGTTTAGAATAACAAGAATATAATGAAGATAAAAAATCAAGAATTATACACTTGTACATATAGTTGTATTTAAGAAGTACCTTCACCCGAACTTCTAGACTTGTTCCAGTCGCCGATCCATTATTGTAATCTGATGCTCCATTATGATATTGCATTACAGACACGACCGACATATTATCAAATGCATATGTTTCCTTGGAAACCTAAAGTAAAGTCTCACCTGTTGATCTCGACATCGACTGTGACGTTCGTCCCGTTCCTGCCGAGGGTGAGGAAGTGCGAGACGCTGTAGAGGAAGCCGGACATGAGGATCCAGTAGACGATGGACGCGCCCATCACGGCCACGATGGACGCGAACTGCCCGATGAGGGAGAGGAAGCGGTCCAGGTACAGGCTGCAGATGCTGTGGAACTCCTGGATGCGCCGGACTCCGGGGCCTGGAAATTATTATTATGTTAAATTAGAGCCCCCGTGACCAGTGGATATGCATTCTATTTTCTAACGTACGTCTTTAAAATGCATTTATAATGCCCAAATTTACTACATATACATACATATTCCATTATAAAGTTCATTTTTTCATAATTCATCTGTCTCTATTTGACCAGTGAGTAATTATCTATTTAGTCATATTATCAAATATGAAGGTCATCAAATATGCGAGCGAAATTCTCGCAAATTGCTCTTCAAACAACATTTAAGTGGCTTTTAAACGGCGCTAAGTCTGAATCCGATCCCCATGAATTGTAGACATGCAAAAGATCGTTGACTCTTGAACTCAAAAAGTAGAAGTATGTTACACCACATCAACATTCACCTGGCTCGCTGGAGAAAGTGGGAGTATCGGGTAGGAAGAAAACGAAACCAAGCAACAACTCTCTTCGCGCATACCTTCGACCTTTGTACCTGTTACGCCATAGGAGCAGCTTCACCTGTGGTGCCGCGCTCGCTCGCGCTCAGTCATAGACGTCTGGGAAATTACGTTGTTAATTTTGTCTTCAATGGCTAGACAATCGTAAGATAATCGCGAGTGTAGTTTTGGCGTCTGTTAGTTGTTGCGAGACGCTGGTTCAAGAAGCAACATAATCAAAAAGTAGAATGAAATGAATTGTCTAATTAACTTTGTCGTGTTGGTTGCAATATGTTCAAGTGTAGAAGCCATTGTGTACCAAGTGGAAGATGCGATCATTGGCCAGGTCTATACCAATACCACGACCCAAGGAGAAGAGTTCCAGTTCATCTACAGCCTGCAGCAGCTCAACTTTCCGCGGGAAACCCTTCGAATCAAAACAGAAGCTCTCAACTCCTCGGAAAATGGGCAGGTTCAAATCCAAGTAAGACACCAACATCAGACCCTTCAGTGGGAGGTACCCAGCATCACATCTGGCATTGGGTTGGTGTCAGTTCAGGAGAGAACGCTTTGTGTGGACGGAGCCAGTAATCTGCTTACTGTAGTGGTATCAAGTTATGGATCTGAACAGCAGACCTTCAGTGTGCAGCTCTATTTGGTTAGAGATTTCAGCTCGCCAGCGGGGATTGTACATCACGTGGAAGATGTCAAGGTATTGTTAATTGTGTTATTGTAACCAATGACATATCAACGACCATATTTTTCAGGTTCTCAGTTCGGTGGTTCACTACCACGACATGGCTGGCTTCAGCGATGCTGACCACCTACAGCTGAAGGTGACCAGTACTGAAGGATTGGTCTGCGGAATGATCTCTGTGCAGGAAGCGTCTTGTCCCTTTGGTGATACTGAAGACACCATTCGGACGAGGGGTGACTACCAGACGATGCTAGAGATGGGTTCATTCACATTGCCAAGGAGAGCATACAAGAATGGGGTGTTTGTCACATTCCTCGTGCTGGAAAGCGACTATCCATGCACTGAAGAACCCTCAACAGTGACAGAGTCAAACCGGACCAAGAGTTTTGAATACGTCATCCATCGTGGCATCGATGAGAGCGTCATCTACATCAAGCTCTTTGCCTCGCTCAGCCTGCTCGTCCTCGTGAGCGCGGTGACCGTCCTCACCACTCACCTGTGCTCAGTCTACAGGGACAAGGACGAGATGAAGGAGAAGCTGGCGCTGATCATGAAGCAGGAGCAAGAGCAGGTGAACAGGTCGCAGTATCAGAGGACTCCAGCTGAGAATCATGAACTGGAGCTGTTTGAGGTCAATAATGAGGTTCGGAATGGAGAGATGCAGCTGCCGAGGACCATCAGAGAGCTGAGTCAGGTGGCAACCATGCCCAAGAGGAAGGATTCAAAGCTGTTCTTCTCAAAGTCGGACCTGTACTTGTGGTGCGTCCTCATGATGGGCATGTTCTACGGCATCCCCGCCCTGCAGCTCGTGCTCAACCAACAGAACCTGCTCAAGACGTCCGGCAACCAGGACATGTGCTACTACAACTTCCTCTGCTACGTGCCCGTCGGGTTCCTGCACGACTTCAACCACATCCTGTCCAACGTCTGGTTCGCGGGGTTCGGCATCATCTTCCTCATCCAGACCCGGAGCCGGCGTCGGCAGCACGACCGATACCTGGCAGTGCTAAGAGAACAAGGGCTCGCGGATGACTTTGGCGTGGCGCAGCATTTTGGGATCTACTACGCGATGGGTGCCGCAATGGTGTTTGAAGGGTTCTTCAGCGCGTGCTACCATGTCTGCCCCACGCGCCAGAACTACCAGTTCGACACGACCTTCATGTACGTCATCGGGTCGCTGTGCTTCATCAAGGTGTACCAGTTCAGACACCCAGACATCATCGCCAATGCGTACAAGGTCTTCTTCGGAATGGGACTCATACTCTTCCTAGAAGTCTTGGGGATATTCTACACCTCAACGCTATTCTGGTCCATCTTCCTCGTGGGATACTTCCTTGTATTAGTCCTACTGACATCAATACTCTACCACTCTGGCCGGTGGTCACTCAACCTGTGGGTGTTCTTCAAGATCTTCCAGTCTTTCTACAACCTCATAACGAGACGCAGTTGCTCCGAAAGCTACTCTTCCAAGCGGCTCATCTTTGTGCTGCTCATCAACGGACTCAACCTGCTCATCATCAGCCACGGGGTGACGTCCTCGCCGACAGTGTCCACCCTGCTGCTCATGGTGTTCGTGTCCAACCTGCTGCTCTACAGTCTGTACTACACCATCATGAAGGTGGTGCACCGGGAGCGGATCACCGCGCTGCCGCGGTTCTACGCCGCGTGTGCGACGGTGTGCTGGGCGGTCGGGTTCTACTTCCACTTTGACTACCAGTACAAGACTGAGTTGACCCCGGCGCAGTCGCGGAATTTGAATGAAGAGTGTTTGTTCTTTAACATGAGTGATAATCATGATTTCTGGCACATGTTCAGCTCAGGAGGGATTTTCTTCTGCTACATGCTGCTCATGACGTTGGATGATGGGATCTGTCACGTGCCCAAGAGTAAGATTCAAATATTCTAACAAAATAGCAAACTGTACAAAAGGAGAGTTAAAAGAGTGCCATTTAATATGTCAAAATGCAAATCAATGCTATCTAGTAAACTCAATGCATCTGAAGATTGATAAAATATAATGTACTTTAAAAGTACTTACGGTTGTCGAGAATGTAGTAGAGCTTGTTAATGATGACGGCTGTGAAGCACGCCGTGATCCCCATCAGCAGAGCCACGAACGGGCCGAGCACGATACCGCTCCTGGCAAACGCCCAAGGCATCGTGAGCAGGGAAGTGCCCATCATGGTGTTCCAGATGGCAGCACTGAAAAGAAAACATTGTTACATGGAACCAAAGTAGTTAAAATGTTCATTTGTTCTATACGATATTTTTGAAATACTCTTACAACTAGCTACAATACTACGTCAGGCAAAATGCTTTAAAATGTCCTTACATGGTGACGAAACTCGACTGCTTCCTTGCTGGGTCGATCTCACGGCGGTACTTCTTTCCAAGAAGCTCCAGCGGGCTGTGGATGGAGTAGAGGGACTGGGGCAGGACATGGTCCGGGGCGTGCTGGAATGAAAAGTTATACATGGTACGGTCAAAAGCAAGGGTTTGATGTTTTCATCTTACATCCGGCAGCGAAGATCCCCTCGGGATGAGCGACGTCCTTTCATTCGGCTCATCGCCATCGGGATGCTCCGAACGTGGGACATACGTCTCAATGTCCAGCCCGTTGCTGATGCAATACCTCAAGCCCTGGCCCAGTGTGGACCCGCACTCAATGTTGTACCTCCGGAACAGGTCGTCAATCTCAGCGTCGCAGACAATGTTGCCGTCCTGGACGCTGTCAGACATGGCCTTCGCCTCAGTGTTCATCTCCACGGTCATGTGGTCAAAGTGAGATTTCAGCTTGTGGAAGAAGCGAGTGCGGTGGCCGAGATCGCGGCTGCGGGCGCAACCGTTGCGGCTCTGGGTGATGGGCATTCTGTAAATGGCGGGAAAATTCAAATTAAATGGCTTTGGAATGAGCTTATGTTGTATGAGCGTACCTTCTAACTTGAGTCTTTGCCGCCTCTGTCGGGTCCATCTGATCAAGCAGCTCCTGATACGGCTGACTGACG
>LR140781.1:0-11897 GCA_900659605.1 Tisbe holothuriae | reverse complement strand
CGAAAACCGCATTATACGGTATAATGATTTCGCGTTACAAGATTTTGACAAGTTCCTTTGCTGATTTACTTTGTATATAAAGTATTCCTCATTAATATTATTGGCCGCCTTGAAAGTCTTGATAGGAATGAGTAAAATAGTTTACACTTAATGTACGGATTTGCAACCATCGCCGATTAGATCCAAGATGGTTTAAGCACTTACACAAATTGCGGAGGAATGCCTCCGTGCTGGTCAAATATATTTTATTATTTTAATTGATGTATTGCCCGATTGCAAGTAGCGTTATATTACCCTGTAAGTAGAGTGTGCCAACTTCTGCGGCAATGTTCTATTTTACAGGAATTCATGTTATTATATAATGATACCAGGTAATACAATAGCACGTTTAAGTGATTGGCTTTCTCAAAGCTTCAAATAGAGAGGGTTTTCATTGTAAAGAAAACATTATTTCTTCAGAGATATCTCGGGAGGACATGGGCTAATTTTATCATACACAACTGAAAACAAGATAGGTTATTTAAATATGTTAATAATGACACTTTTTAAGTTATTGTGTTGCTGTTTGCTAATAAGTTTATCTGGCAAATAGACTGCTAGAGTTGAAACCTGGCCCTCTTCTCCTTTACAGTATAATCAACCCTGATTTTTCCGCGAGCACGTTTTGGAGCCCCTTTCACAACGTGACAAGGCTAAATATGAAGTATTTTATTCAATTTCTCCAATAATAACAATTAAAACTTCACTTTAGTATCATATATAGGTTTTCATCCCCCATATATGTTGCATTTGTTCCTTAAAAAGGTAATTAAATGCGTTCTTTAGCTATTTTCTGAAGTCACGTTCTGTCATCCCTTCTGGTGCCCGTCTCACGCGGACTTCAACGTGAGCTTGAGAACGATTCGTGATTCGTCTGTTTCTCCTCAGAAATAGAGCTTCTTCCAAAGATGTATGGCACGATCACAAGTGAAGATATTGAATGTAAACCATGAATACAGACAGTGAATAATTGGTTCTCATCATGTCTTCGAAGAGCACAAAGAGTACGAAGAGCTCCGCCGGTGATGGCGATGGCACCGGGTCTGCTAACGGCTCTGGGTCGGGCACGTCTGGCTCGAGAATGGGGTCCGGAGATAACTCGGAGAGGTCTTCAGGTGAATAGAAGTTTATAGCGGCAAAAATGGGAGATTTGATTAACACAAAAGATAGATTCCCTGCAGACACCTGAAGTGAAGATTTTATTTGGGTTAGGTAACTTGTGAGCAAAATATACAGGGGATAAAATCTTCAAAACAAAATTAGGATATAAGAAATCCGGGAGGGAAAGACCAGGGAGGACCCTAAAGACGGCATAGAAATATATTATAGCTCCGAATGTATAGTTAGATTATAAAATATGTTCCATAAATGCCCTATTTAATACCTCAATCCTATAGGAATGTTTCTATAGCTGCTCGGTCAGGAACAGCTTAACATATACGAAACTCGTACTATAGATGGACCCAATACTTCGCAAGAAGTTCAAAAAGCAAGGTTCCAGTTATCCTAGCCAACTGTAACTTACATGAGGCTTGAAACACAACATAAATAGGTGATTTGATAAGTTTTAAGTCAGTAGGATTCTTCTTTGTCTCATTTAAGAGGAAAACATGTATATACAGTACTTATAAAGACAAAAGAAACTTTTTGCTTCAAACGCGCAATTTCAGAATACAAAAATGTTCAACTAAATACTCGTACAGCTTTTTTGAACAAGGTAACATAAACATTTCTACTTAGAAAAATTCGAATTTACTAGTGATACTACCATTCTTTCACTGTTCTTAGCTGGTCTGAACACTCAACAAAATCGGATTAATATACCAGTAGAATCACAAAAGAGCGATTACATGGTTCATTAAAATTTAGAACAAATGATTGGTTAATTGGAACATTTATAGACATATGTGAAAATACAGAAGTATATCCATATATTGTACGAGTATCTATCTATTCTGTCTTGGTGTTCAAAACTATAAAATGGTGTCACACAGTGCCGGGGCTTAAAGTGATACATGGGATGCACCATGGAAACCTAGAGTAGTTTCCATGGAACTCACGGATTCGTGGAGAAATCTGCTGCTTAAATAATATGTCTACCCTCAATCATTGGATACTGTAAACGTATCAGATTGCAAATCACAGTACACTCAAAACATACGAAATCTCAATCAATGCTTTTTCGAACAAGTGTTAACTCCGTATCACTGACAATCTTTCTTACACCTTCTATTCTCCAGCCAAGACCAAACAAGAGATGTCTTCAGTGTCAGACTATGGCAAGGCTGGCGGCGGGTCGTCGCAACAAGCCACAGTAGACTCGGCGTACGGCTCGCTCGCGGCCAGCAAGTACTCTTCAAAGTCACAAGGTGGATCTATACTCAGGTATTTCATCGCGCTTTCTTACATCAAGAGCAATGTTAGATTAAAATCAATTTCAGTAAATCAAGCGGTTCTGGAGCATCCTCCAATTCGGATTTCTACAATAAGAAAGCCCACGGCCATGGAGCCATTGAGGGAGAAAAGGTTCCGTCCACATCGGCCTCAAACCTGCTCCCCAGACCTCAGCCGCTCACCACGTCCTCGTCCACGGCCTACAAGAAGAAGGACAAGGGACACCACCACAAGAAGGCCAAGGCCAAGACCACCGAGGGTGGGCTGAAGGAGTCCATCATTGGCGGGAAGGCCCTGCCTGAGTGCATCAGTCCCAAGGGTGAGCGCGGTGGCGCAGGGGAGGCGGCAGGGAAGGGCGTGCAGCCGGCCACGCTGTCCACGCCGCAGGATGACAAGGCGCTGAAGGTTGCCGGGCTGAGGCAGGCGCTCAACTATATTGACAAGTTTAGGAAGTCCCAGGAGAGTAAAGAGGACAAGACCGGGGGTCCGGGGGAGGCCGAGATCAATGATCTGGCCACGAATCTGCAGGAGGTGTCGCAGGGAACGGCCACCGCTGGCAAGGTGAGAGAGGAATCTCCGTTATATCCGAAATTCCGTACCCTGTCTATCATTTAAGAGAAGAGCTTTAGCTATATTAAGCCCGTTATACTTTTTAACTCTAATGTTCCACATTTCCAGGGTCTCCCATTCGTCTCCTACTCCGAGGGAAAAGGCCAGCTATACGAGGACTTGAACGAGGAGCCGCTGACCAAGGACGGAGAAGGCTTCTGCGCGGCCGTCTCGCTCAACGACGGCATGGTCATGTTCACGACCGAGTCCATCACTCGCATCCTGGGCTACCCCAAGGACATGTGGATCGGCCGCAGCTTCATCGACTTTGTCCATCCAAAGGACAGGCCGACGTTCACGGATCAGATCACTCAGGAGATCAGCATGCCGTTCGGAGACCAGCTCAAGGTAAGTGGGTTTTCATTGCTTATTGGATTTAATTATAATATTCGTTTTCCTTCAGAATTTTGGCAGCCACCCCCCGGCTGATTCGAATCACCCTCGCAGTAACACTCCCATGGTCAACAAATCCGCAGACAAAGACAAGAACAAGAAATCCAAAGACAAGAATTCGGGTCCCGCTGGAAGTGTCGGCAGGATTCTCTCCGGACCTGGAAAGAACTTTTACTGCCGCCTTCGGATGTACAACGGACTCAAGGGTGGGAGGTTCTCGGTGAAGGAGCGGAGGACTACCTACAACCCATTTAAACTGGCAGTCTTTTTCAAGGTAAGCGTGTTTGTCAATAGCTTTAAAGACGGCAGTTGCTAATTAGTAAATACCTAAATTAGACAAAATAGAGGGTGTAAAAATTTAATGGAGTAGCTACAACCTACATTGCAATGGATCTTCTTATATATTTCAGGATCTGAGCCAGGGCAGTCGCAGCGGTGGCCGCCAATCCTCCAGCCCTCCGCCAACCAGCTCCGAGGAGGAAGCAGGCAACGGATCCCCCAGAAATGACAAGAACCAGCCCAGCACCCCGGCGCTCAACTCCGCCCAGGTCAGCGGCACGGCTCACCAGCCGTCCACCCCGGCCGCCGGTGAGAGCAGCAGCCCCACCGGCAGCAGCTGCGACCCGCTTTCCACGACATCGTCCAGCCCCAAGTACGGGTTGCACAGCGTGTGTCTCATCATCACGGCGGTGCCGGTCAAGTCTGCGTACACTGAGCCCGAGCAGAAGGGGCCGTTTGAGGAGATCTTCGTGACGAGGCATTCAGGGGACTGTCGGTTGACAATGGTGGAGCAGCAGGCGATTCAGTACACTGGATATCTGCCTCAGGTAAGCTCAATCCAATATCGTGATGGTGCAGTAGTCGGGCATATATTTCAAATATGTACAGCTTAGAATTCAGTCATGAGTTCTTTAAACGACAACCTCTTCATTTCCATTCCAGGATCTTGAAGGCGCCTCCATATTCCATTTCTACCACCCTCAAGATGTGCCATACCTAAAAGAGGTCTACGAGGCAGTCTTAACGGAACAAGGCAAGCCATTCCGATCGCGCCCTTACCGCTTCCGTACGAATAACGGAGGCTACATTCTGCTGGAAACCGATTGGTCGTGTTTCATCAGTCCTTGGAGTCGCAAACTGGAGTTTGTGATGGGCAAGCACACAGTGCTCCGGGGCCCTCCCAGTATTACCGTCTTCCAGCCGGTTCCAGAGGAGGAGGAGCGGCTCTCAGTCTCCGAGGAGATCCTCAAGGAGTCCAAGAACATCCAGAACGAGATCCACCTGCTCCTGTCCGAGACGATCAGCAGGACCTCCCCGCACGATCCGCTCAGCAAGAGCTCCATCCGACGGCGGAAGCAGCTGGCGTCGTTCATGGGCTCGCTGCTCGAGGAGATGGCCAAGAAGGAGAGCAAGTCGGGCAAGGTGGACTTCAGCAAACACAGTCAAGAGCCGAGTGTCGTGCTGGGAAATATCTCCCCGCACCATGACGAGCTGTCGAGCGAGACGCCGCCGTCGTACAACCAGCTCAACTACAACGACAACCTCTCGAGGTTCTTCAACAGCCAGCCAAAGACACTGACGGAGAAAGAGGTGATGGACGCCAGCTCAAGTGGTTGCGACAACCAGCAAGAAAAGACGAGCAGTAGCAGCGGCATCTTTGAAGGTGGTCGCGAGGGTGTGACCGGCGATTCTCATTCCAACAGTCCGTCCGATCCAGTCTCCACTTCGGCAAAGCAGCAGCGTGGCAAGGCAGCGGCCAAGCCACAAAAGCAGCCACAGCAACATACCCATGTTCAGCAGCAGCCTCCAAAGCAGCAGCAGTTGCCGTCTGTAAGTGGCACAAGCGCCCCTAAGCCCAAGATTGTGCTCAACCACCCTGCTCAGCAGACTGGACCCCAGCTGCAGGAGGCAAGTGACGAGACCGAGGAGAGCGGAAACTCGGACGGCGTCCACATGGTGCAACCAAGGCGGCTGGGCAACAACGAGGGGTCTGGGGACGGCTCCCACTCTGGATCGGGCAATTCCAGGTCTGGATCTTCCGGCACCAACAAGGGTGCCAAGGACAAGTACAAGCCGCCTCTTTTGACCGAGGAGCTTCTCTTGGTTCACAATAGGGGCATGGAGAAGAAGATGATTGATCACTACAAGGACAACAAGAAGAGCGAGCTGCGCTATTATCGCAATCGGGGGATGGTGGGGAGGCATCATCACCACGGCAAGCAGCGGCACCACCATCAGCAGGCGACCGGAGCTGGCCCTGGACTCAAAAAGACCATGAAGCACACCGCCTGGGCAAACAGAGACCGGGCACATGCCCCGGGAAGGAACCTCATCACCTCGTCCATGGTGCATGCAACCCTACGTGCGGTCACAAGCGACAACCCTGCTGGCAATGTAGGGGAGGCCTCTGTCCTACCGCCGGTGGGTCTGCCGTTGTGGTCCTCCTTCCCAGTCGCTGCTGCAGCAACTCCCACTTCTGCGTCTTCATCACGAATGCACGTGCAGCAGCAACAACAACAGCAGCAGCAGCGTCCAAACACGCTACCACCTGGCGCGGCCGTCGTTGGCCAGCACTTCCTTGCTGCAGCGCCCGCGGTAACGTCTCAGCCTGCTGGAGCTCCTCAGGCCCAACAGCAGCGGCAACAACAACATCCGCATCAACAGCACTTCTACCAAAACTTGATTCCTGCCTATTACATTCCGGCTCAGTCTCTGCAGGATTGTGTGACTAGCCGAGGAGGGCAGCCCGCTGGGTTCCTGGTTCAGGCTGCCGCTGCTACGGCGCCACCATTTTTGCACGCGGGAGATCCACAGCAACATCCCATGCAGGTAACTATTTGAAAAACTAATTTGACATTGGTTTGCACTGTTAAACACTTTTTGCATTTCAGTACATCAGCGCTGGCCCTCCCACATACCAGCTGTACCAGCCGATTCCCACTCCCGACCAGACCCTGCATCACGCACACCCGCTTGCCACGCCCATCCGAGGCGATGCCATGGGCGCCAATCACCCTCTACAGAGGGGCATCCCTGGTTCTTCCGGCGTGGGCGGAGTCATCGCTGCTGGAGGCGGCGTGCCGGACAGAGGAAGACGGAGCAACAGGAGCTCATCTGGCACGGAGGCGGTAAGAAATTTTTGGGTTAGATTTGGACGCTCGTCCATGGTAAATATAGTAATTTAGCGTTTTACTTGCATGGTTTACAAAGATAAACTTCTTCTAAAATTTATCAACTATCTTTCAACGTAAAATTTGTGAATTGCATTGTTTTACTGTAGCATGACATTTGACCTCGTAATACTATTTATATATACGTATCCCCCTCTTCCAGCGCTCAATCCCCGCCAATGACACCGCTCCAAGTCCAGACTTGCAAGACTCTGTCTCAGTTGAAAGTTGCATGACCGGCAACCGCGATCGGCTGAGCAGCTCTCGCAAGGAGCGCGGACCCGGCGGTGGTTCCTCCTCGCGTACCTCAGCTGCATCGCACACTCAGCGATCCTTCAAATTCCAAAGACCGAGCTCACGCGCTGGCTCCAGAGCAACCTCCATCAAAGCCGAGCCAGGCAGTGCTCTCGAGTCCAATGCGTCCGTCTCCGTCAAGGACAAGCTGCTCTCGCCGGCCTACCAGGGCATCATGCACCCAGAGTCCGGCAATCTCAGCTCTGACAACGGCTCCTCAGATTCCAGCTCTCTGTACTCCCTACTCAAGTCCAGCGACGAGTACATGTACACGGAGAACTCCAACAACAGCAGCGGCGAGCTGGACAAGGAGTCGCTGCCGACGCGCCCCGCGAAGCAAGACCCCTTCTGGCTGGCCAATGTGGACGTGACTCCGGAGCTCATCTACGGCTATCAGATGAAGACGCGCAACGTGGCGGACGTGCTGAGGGAGGACATGGCCAAGCTGAAGAAGATGTACCAGCCGGCGATGGTGACGGAGCAGCTGGCGCAGCTCTATGAAGAGATCGAGTCCCTGGGTGATGTCCCCCGGGAGCTGTTGGATGAGCCGGCGTTCTATTCCGAGGAGACTGGGGATGAGTCCTCGAGCGAGTCTTCTGAAGACGACGATGATGATGAAGAGGGTCTCACCTCGGAGATGGCGCTGGAGAAGGAGAAGAAGAGTCTCAAGAGGGAGCTGAAGCATGAACGGTTCGCGGTCATATTTGCTGATGACGCGCCGTTGCCGCCCGTCAGAGGGAAAAGTGAGTTAGAAATCAGTAGTATTTATATGCATTCAATAATAACCATTTATATTGCTATACTAATACTCGATATTGCAGAACTTTCTTCTATCAATCTTTCTTAATATTAACAACCGTGTCTTTCAGAGTCGAGCAGCGAGCCGACATCCAGCAGCTCTGGCGGCGAGCGCAGTGGTGGCGGTGTGAGTACTGGAGAGCACAGTGGGTCAAGAGACGATTCTTCATCAGAGATCGGTGGAGTCAAGTTTAGTGGAGGATCAGATACCAGTGTAGGCGGAGGTCATACCAGCAGCGACTCGCAGGCAAACAAAAATAGGTATGCGAATGTCGCATCTAAACCATGACGTAATAGCTCATGTTCCTTTGATACTCTTAGGAGCGGAAACGAGAGCAGCGACCGAGACCGGACGAGCACGTCTCTGGGGAGCAGCTCAGCCATCACCGTCGACTTCAAGTCAACGAGCAACTCCGATGAAGGTAGACTTACTTTTTACATATTTACTAGGAGATGTGTTTAGCTCTGTCATTTTAGACCCCCGCTCTGACGACCAGCAGAAGAAGAGCAAGACGAACTCCGCGTCGTCCTCGTCCTTGTCGTCCCAGAACCGGCCGTCGTCGGCCTCGCTCAAGATGCTTCCTCCGAGCAGCTCGGATTCGGAGACTGAACATCTCATGTCGAGGCTTCGGAAGAAGTCTTCGGAGGAGGGCACGACGACGTCGGCAACGTCGCCAGAGTCGTCAGAGAAGAAAGAAAGTGAAGCAATGTCAAGTTAAAAATACGTTCTCAGTGTCCGTCCCGATTATAGTTGATAACCTGCCCGTAGATTACTGTATTTTATCTGGAAGATTGAGAAATAATTAAAGTTAATATCTTGTTTTCACGTTTGTCGAAAATTTGGCTACTCCCATGATATGTGATCCGTTCAGGAATTAAAGAAAACCGTAAATAATGTGCAAAAAATTAATGTCAGAATTAATTAGTACCTCTAGTCTTGGAATGGACTTCTTATCATTGTAATACATTGTGTAGGTGTTTTATAAAATAATAATCTGGAGTCCCCTACATTGGCAATAAAGTGTTTCTGAAATTCTACATGACATTTTGTATCAGTTATTTTTGCTCTATGTTCTGATTAATTTTACAGAGAAGATGAACATTCTTCAGGCACATCGACAAGAGGCCAAAAATGCTCAATAAACTGGCTCCGGTAAAGAATCCAATTGTTCCTCCTGTAATGAAAAACATTTGATATTGGTTAATAAGAGAAAACAATTGAACACTTACCAACAAAAGCAATCTTCTGTGAACTTGTCATTCTAAACGATTGAACTGCTCTTGTGATCCGTCCAGAAGCGATCTCTACGTCCACTAGGGCGATATCTTGTTCAATTTTATCCCTACAAGTGTCCTGCAAGCAGAATTATTGGATCAAATTTGTAATGGGGACATGAATTATACCTTAGGCTCGTATTTCGTGTCAATGTTGCCTTGGATGGATGATTTAATGAGCCAGTGAGTAAGATCATTAACACCATTCTCGAGGAGAGTGTTGCTTTCATCCCTGCACAAAGTCTCGGAGTTGAACGTTACCGTGTTAATGGTCTTGGTATATCTAAGGATGACATGAAGTTACCCAACGACCATAACATAATTTGCCATTCAAACTCTTTACCTTATTTCATTGCAATCTGGAGGACAGTTGCATAGGTCTAGATTTGTGAGATTCCCCAACATCTTCTTGAAGCAGAAAGCACCATACTGGTCACACAATGGAAGTGATGTATGTTGATCATCGGTCCTGGGCATGTTGTAGGGTAGGCAGTTGCAAACGTGTGCCGCCTGGGAGAGTTGGCATTCGAATTGACAGCTTGCCTGAGTGTAATGCTGGTAAATGGTCATAGTCTCGGTCTCATCTTGAAATCTTAATACAGGAAAAATAATTTTAAGAGTTTTTCTCTTTGCTTGAGCTTACCGGCAATTCCTATCCTCTATTGGCAGAACTTGAATCTCTCTATTTGACCAAAACTCAGTTGGGATAATATGTACAGTTGTATGCAGCCCTGCAGTCACCTCAAACCCATTCACGGCTGTGTTGTGAGCATCCAATGATCCAGTCAAACCAATAACAAAGTGTGTTGGCTGCTTTACATTAGCATAGTTCACACTATCATAGGTGTGTCCGTTTAAAACAAGATTGAGTTTGTACCCAGGACCACTGCCAACTATTTTTGAAATTGTTTTGGCTTCAAATGAAGCTGGGTAGACATATTGTAAAGACTTTAGGTAAATGGACTCTTTATATACATTTTGCAATGGCTGGCTGTTGAAGCTGTTGCAAAAGCCCAAGGTGGTTGGAATAGAAGTAAAGGAAGTACAACTAGCTTCTAAAGTGGACATAAAGTCCTCCTAGACAAGCCAGGAAGAAAAAAACTGTTAGTTTAAGCTGCTGAACAACTAATTGAGGTTAATTTTTTTATACCTCTGCAATGAATGTGTCTTCATATTCAAACTTGCAAGTATCTACCATCTTTTGATCAGCATTGAACCTCTCGTCCAGTGCATACGACCCATTATTCACCAGCCCTGAGTCGACAAAGTCATTAAAAATTGTCCTGTTGCCATCGTTAAAAGGGAAAGCATGCTTCATGACCAGCAAGAGGTTGCTGAAGTGATTCTTAAGCTTATCGGTGAAGATGTTGCAACAAGGGCTTGCATATTGATCCTTACAAGGATGGGTAGCATTAGATTTTTCTAGAGAAGTAAATGCGAAGTAATGATGATGATCCGTTGACAAAACACAATATATGCAGTCCTTACGTGCAATATATTCTCTCCAATTAGATACTTGATAGTAGGATGTGCTGCAGCTCTTGAGCGAATGATTAATCCTTTGACTGTCAGCCAATGGAATTCTCTTGCTTGGAACAGCCGGCACAAGCATGCCAGGGATGTCTATGATGCTTGCGTGATTCTTCATGCCCGGTAGCAGCACGTCCAGGGTGAATTCATTAACAGTATCATGAAACCAGGTCTTAAAGGCTTCATCATTTGAGGGTTTCAGAGTGTAAATCCTGAAGTGTGACCAGAAATTAAGGTCAACTTTAGTAAGTACCGTGTACACTTACCCAAAGGAATGGGGTAACATCAATGGAGCTCCCAACTCAAGGATGTTTCCAAGGCCCTCTTGCGGTCTCATGTACATGTAAAACATCAAAACTTGACTCACGAGTAGGAAAAACGATTGGCGGCATGTGTTGGACGTTTTGCAGTCTTCAGCCATAACGGTAGAGTTAAGATTGAGTGCAGTGGACAAATTCTGAGAGGCAGATTTCACAATATCGAATATTGGGACGCCACTGAAGATGTCATTATCCCGAAGCATTGCCTTCATGTCGTAACCGAGGACATTAGCCCCTCCAATTTTATTATTCGGAAAGAGTGAGAGAAAAGCCATATCCTTATAATGCCTGTAGGATAGGAATTCATCACCTTGCACGTAAACGGGTTCCTTGTCAAATGTCTTAATATAAAGATTTTTAAATCGGTCAAGAAAAGGTTTGAATCTGTCCTTGATCGGTTGCGCATTTGCACAGGTCACATTGTCATAGCAGTCAAACCGGTACAGGTTCAGGATGTTCTTGGTCAGCTTGAATCGGTCTGGGAAGGATTTTCTTACGTGTTGTTGTGGGCATACTGTTACACTGGGGAAGTCAAGGTTCTAACGGGCATGAAAAGGAGAATGTTACATTCACTGCCTTGCATTAAGCATATTTACAGTTGGATGCAATCCCAACCGGATCAGTGCAAGGGATTATGATTATACTGCTTGAATATATTTTAATAGTTGACTTAAGATATTCATCGAGATGTAACTACTTCACCTGAACTGGATATGTCAACGTCTGTATTGTTGTTTGTAGCGGCTGCTCGATCCATTTGTCCACCTCCACCCTGATGAAAACAAAGTAGGCACAGGCCAGACTCAGGGCAAACGATAAGGCCCAGAGGCAGGTCTCCGCATTCAAGAGTCCTTTGCTTTTCATGTTCCGATACAAACTAAAAAAGCACTTGAGGTGGAACCAATATATGAACTAACTCATTAAAAACTTTAATGAGGAGTTGCATGATATAATGAGTATATTTACACTGGTGGAATATACAACACTTAATGAAGCTTCACTCTTTTTAAGTGCATGATTGAATAATGATTTTTAACGAATTTGAACAGGAGTAGTTACAATTCTAGTGTGGACA
>LR140780.1:0-14940 GCA_900659605.1 Tisbe holothuriae | reverse complement strand
AGAGAGAGAGAGAGAGAGAGGAAGAGAGTAGGCTGCAAACTTTTTAGGAGGTAGCAAGAAAAAGTGCGAAGCGATTGAGGCATTAAAGGAGGGATTCTTATATAACTTTGCCTGATAGGCCCCATATTCAAAGTTAGAACTAAGAAGATGAAAATCATGAATGAAACCGTTGCATTGCATTGGTAAATATAACAGAACTGGCCCATAATAAAACATTGATTATTAAACCTACTGTTTATTTTATTAATAATTATTAGGTTCTCAAAGTAAGAAAAAATAAAAATGCACGTTGGCTTTGTAACCCAAACTTGCAATAACTGAACCGGATCTATTTTTAATTCTTCTTGTGTATCCATCAAATTTGGCCGTAATCTCCCTTGGGTATTGTGTTGATACAGCGGAAAAGAGAATGAGTTAAGCCCGACAAAAATGGTATTTGAAAATTATAGTCTTTTACATTCGTAATTTTTTTTTATTAAAATAGGCCAGCTATAAATATTTGTTTACACCTCAAAATTAGACACAACGTTTTAGCTATCCATAAAAAAGATAAGCCAGAATTTGTTTTAACAACAGTTACTGTTTTAGTCTTAAGGTTCATAACGAGTTTATGAAGCACACCTACATGCAATAACTTATCATTCAAGGGCAGTAGCTCAATGGTAGCGCGCCAGGCTCAGACATGCGACACTGATTGGTTGTAGGTTCGAATCCCGGTGCTACCAAGAATTACTGCTCGGAAATATAGTTGAAAAAAGCTGTTGGGAGAACAGGCATTAAGTGGGTCTAAAAGAAACTAGGCCCTGCATGTTTGGGACATCCAATGAAGAAGCTGGCTGTACAAAACAGTTGTACTTGTACAACTACATTGTTGAGCGTCCCTTGTGGTTCTGCAGTACGCCTCAAAAAGAGCCAGCAATGTTACCGAAAAAAGGTCTCGTCGGGATGAGTCTCTAGTATCTCACTTTCCGCAAAATATGTTTGTGTCTCTGAGGACGTCATTTCATGATTGATGGGATTATAGGGAAAATACAGCAGATCTGCAATTGCAAGCCGCGGGCTTTTTCTACAAGTTGTATCATACAAGAATTCTTAGAAAAGCGTCTGGAAACTGTTGTGCTAATATCTGCACATGGAAAAAAAATATATAATGCTGTAGTATGTCAACTTTGATTGAAGACGGGCGTTTATATTTAAACTTATAATGTAAAATTGATTTATACGGCAACGGCCAAAAAAGTGAACTAATTGATGAGTCATTTCGAGCATAAAAAGTATTCATGTAATCAACTGATCTGAATGTAACATCCCATATAAACTGCGGCAATATATTCAACATAGCCACAAGTAGATCCGCAATGGACAGATGATACATAAGCCGGTACATCCTAGACGAGGGCTTCCTTCTCAGCTGCCGGCCAAGGGCCACAAGCACCAGCCCATTGCTGACCAGGGCAAGGATGAAGATGATGCCGAGGACAGCGACTTCCACCCTAGCCACGTTGTGGTCGCGGCCGACACTGTGGACGAGACTGCTGTCTGTGCTGTTGATGTCCTCAATGTCCATGGTGGTGATATTTCCTGGAGACTGAAATAGGAATATTTTGCATTATTTAAAAAGATACATTAAGTACTGGCAAACAAATACAGTATATTTCATACGTTTCAAAAAGGAACAGAGTATCTAGTATTTTCCTTGATATATTACATATATACTAAATAGTTTCTGACAATATAAATTTTTTTGTCCTCTAGTTTCTAATACATATCACATAATATTTTGGTATGTAATTATCAGTAATTTCTTTCACAAACTAATATAGAGATATAGGAAAAAGTCAAATTGGTTTTATAGCATTCTGTATTTTTATGGGAATAAAGTTGATACAAATTATAGTTGCCTGGATTTATAATGCAGATACACTCAATCAAGTAAAATAAATTCCTGTCAATTTGTCATACTTTTTATGTGCTCCAGTGCTCCTAACCCATACATGAATTGTTCTGCCAGTTCAGCTGTCCAAATGATAAGAAACAAAAGTGGCCAAATTAGTTTGTTCAGATTCTATAAAGAGCTTGAAATAAGCATTCAAAAGAGTTATTTACCTATGTGGTATGTTTATACAGTGTGGTCCAGCAAAAATGCGAATTTTGGGCGGTATACTCTAACTCCTGACAAATATATTGTTATATCAAAATCAAGGGTACCTCTAGATCGCTCATGTTATGGCGCATCTTTGAGTTTAGTAACATTTTTCTCTAAAATTAAATGCTGATTGTGCACAGCCCGATTACTCAACCTGGTCAGGCATGTTCCAAGCGGAAATGCATATTGCCATTTTGTAGTATCAAATGTGCGATCTTGTTTAAAGGCTATACTCTAATCAATTGTCTCATTTTAAAAGCTTAGTAGTATCTACTATTTATGCTCTTTCAAATGTATATATTAGAACTTTTTTAAGTTTAATATCCAGGGTGTGACAGTCATTTCAATAAAGTTAACCCCTTCTTTAATTTTGTAGCAAGCTAGAGTAAGCAAAATTGGAGGGTTATAATGGGAATAATGATTAATATGGCCATTAAAAAGATTAAATTCGACCATTTTAAAAACTTGTGAGCATCTACTATTCATGGTCTTTCCAATGGCCATATTGACACTTATGTTTTTTTAATTCACCTGCACAGCACAGTGGATTTATGTAACCCTTACTGTAGCTGTGCATCAGGCCAACCCAAAAATAATGGAAGTCAAATGAGTATTTTAATATAATATGATCATAAACAAAATCATTAAAATAAAATCTACCCCGCGTATTTTAGCTATAAACATCAGCTATTATTTGCCAAAATATTAATTTTATCTGGAGCCTCTGTGTCATTTTTATAATAGTATAAATTTGGCCTCAAGAGTGTATTACAATAGATTGTTAATTACTTAATTACATAATTAAATTGGGGATAATGATCTAATTAAAATTTGGAACACACTAAGCACACATTAATTAATATATGTGCCAATTTTCATTCAGTTCGGAGGCTAAATAATACATATTATGCTTACTTTATCCCTGCCGAGGGAAAATTCGCATTTTTGCTGAACCACACTGTATGTTATTGCAGTGAATCCGTTCAATCTCTCTCTCTCTCTCTCTCCAGTCCTGTAGCATCATTCTCTGCTCTGATCTTGATAAAAGAGTTTTGGTTGTGTGCTCTCTCTCCTTATCTGTTTCAAAGGGTTTTCCTCTAATAACTATTTTATTTTCTGCGTCGTAGACTCAGTCGGAGAAAGAGAGAGAGAAACCCTACTCGTCTTGATGCTGTATTTTCTAGAAGGAAAACAAAAAGGGAAACTAAGAATATAGAAAAGTTGTTAGTATCAAAATACTGCATTATTACATACTGTACGGAAGTTGCCTGCAAAACACAAATTTAAAACGTCTTGTTCCTTTGAAAATGTTTAATCATCAAATGGTCATTTTTATTGAATTAATATTCTATGCTCTACTGATGCATTATGTTCCACTAAATTTTTATTCCAGCCTTCAGGCGCAGGCAGATCATTTTATAGTGCGTAAACTTTAAGAAAGCCTTTGGCCAACGGGCCACTATTCGTATCAAAAATGTTTCATAGAAATATAGATCGATTGCCTTGCTGCAATTTTATAACATATTATAGCCCGAAGGCGTGAAGTAAAGAGGAAGAAAAAGGCTTATAGTGCAGTGTTTTAATACTTTCAGCTCCAGGGTGAAAGTGGAAAAAGTCGATTTTTCAGCAAAGAATGCGGTGGAGGAATGTTTTAAACTGCACACGCAAGTTGTGCAAAAACAGAGCGAAAAACACGGTTGTATTGTTTTTGGGATCTCTACTACTTCAGTCTGAGCAACACCATAAAACTAAAGGGGGGAGATCGAGGCTGTATAAGTTATAAAGGAAGGGTCGTTGCCCCTTATTACTCCAGAGCCTGGCT
Organism: Tisbe holothuriae; assembly: GCA_900659605.1. NCBI lineage: Eukaryota > Metazoa > Arthropoda > Copepoda > Harpacticoida > Tisbidae > Tisbe > Tisbe holothuriae. The sequence goes on along the minus strand of LR140780.1, from coordinate 10,972 downwards.
TCTAAAACAGCAACAAGGCTGTTTAAGAAACCAATCCCCGTACTGAGGCTATCTCTGACCTCCAGTTGAAATTTGTGGCCCGCCTGAGAGCAATTATTTCTTCTTCTCCCTTGTGGAGTGTGTTGATTTACAACGTAGCAAACGTCCAGCTGCTGAAGCAAAAGCTTGGAAAACCGCAAAATTAGGCCAGCAGGAAAAATAACACACATTGAGGACACACCTGGGGTACTAATGGCTCATTATGATCGCTATTCTATCTTATGTACCTTTCTGTTCATAGTGTGGAGAAATAATCATGTAATAAATCCAGACTCCCATACTGCGGATATCATTTTCACCAGACTTCATAGATTTGGAAATGGAAAAACACCATCCGCCGTTTTCTTTCTCCTTATCTCGGTTCGGTTTCCCCATCCCTATAACTCGGAAAAAGGCGCAAAAAGTGCAAAAATCTCGTTTCTATCCTATTTCTTCTCTTCCTCCCCGCAGCTAGTAACTGCAGACTCAGCACACTGTGGGTGTGTGTGTGGGGGGCCTTAACACGGGCTCTACTGCAGCAAGGCCCACATATACTGTACTTCCCTTCCCTCTCTCTCTCTTCCCCAAATGTATTTTTGATAGCAGTTTGGAGCTGTGCTCACCAGAGAAGAAAGAGAGGCAGATCCACAACCACTTTTCCAGCTTGAAAAGGCTTCCTTCTCCACATTCCATACATGAGTTATCCCTCTCTATACACATTCAATTGCTAGGCCCATCTCTTTGCATGTACTGCAAATAGTGTGGCATGCATTGAAGTCTTGAAATGGTGCCAAGACGGTGTCGTCCAAATAGGGCCCCATTTGTGCATGTACTACTACTGCTGATGCTATATTGCCAGCTATATATAAACAAACTCGATCTATACGATGCGGATTTGCCAGAAAAATAGAAGAAGGAAAAACCGTCTGTGCGGAAGAAAAGAAAAGATGTATAGAGATGATTTTGTTGCCTACATTGAAATAATAAAACTAGTAGTAACTTTAGTTCCATTTTAATTGCTTTATTCAAGCCTCCCTTTTAGGCCTTAACAAAGTGCAGCATTTCTACCTCGAGGGATATTTAATTAAAACCACTTTCAGAGAGGTTTATACACACAGTGCAGAAAGAAAATGGAATTAGATTTAGACCTGAACCACGTTTTCGCGTTTCATACTTCAAGTTCCAGCTTCTCGGCACCAACACCAACACCAACTACGACGCGGCGACTTCCTCAACACGCGCATCAACGACAGCAACTACGAGATCACGACGCTGAGCATCGGCTGGGTGACGACGGTGACAGCGACGACTGAGCCGCCACAGGGCTACAAGTAACCCAAGATGAACGACTCCAGGACGTGGGCCGACGTTGTGGCAAACAGCAAGATCAGGGTCAGGTCGGACAAGAGGTCAACCAAGAGCGTGACGAACGACCCGGACGATGGTGAATGGGTCACTGTCACGAAAAGAAGGCAAAGGAAGCGGAGGCATCCGCTCAAGTGCGGCAAGATGCTCCTCCTGGACGTATCCCAGGTCTGGGCGAGGGAGAAGGACGCGACAGTGAGCGAGCCGGCGGCAATGAATGAGACGGGCACTGCTCGGGGCGGGGGTGGGGCGGGAGGAGAGGAAGATGAGGAGATGGCGCTGGAGCCGTCTCTCGAGGTGATGATGCCGTCACCAATCGGCCAGCTGGACGGGAACGACTCTGCCGACGATGGCAGCGAGAGCAACAAGGAGGGTGACCTCACAGCGAAAGAGCGAGAGCTAAGACAGCGTCAGCAAGAGTATGATGCCAAGCTGGCAAAGGAGCGCGGGCAACTCGAGAACAATATGCCTCGGTACTACACGGCGAGACCGGAGGCCCTCTACAACACCCACCAAAACAGGATTCCGTCACCGTACGTTGATCCGTACGCTCATCTGAACACGGGGCATGCCACGACGCCGGCGGCGGGTCAGAGCATGAGGAGCGTAAACAGTGCAGCGGGAACGGCCCATTATCAACAATACAACCAGTACCAGCCGATGGTCCCCCCACCGGGGACGAGCAACTCCGGGAGGACGAGCACGAGAAGCAGGACGGAAAGCATGGCATCTAGCACGGCGGGAATGGCGGAAAGACTGGCGGGGCTGCCTATGCTGGACGAACACATCCCACCAGATGCGGACGAGCAGGACTTCGACCAACAGTCGCTGCACGCCACGACTATGCTCGAGGAGAGCGAAACGGAGCGAGGAGACGAGGAGACAAGGCAGCGCATGAGGGTGCTCGCGGCCGAGATGAAGAAGCTCAAGAAGAAGATGTCCAGCGGTGACGCGTCGCAAACGACGCGCTCAAGTACGAGTACAAGCAGCAGCAGCAGCGGCAGGGACGGATCAAGACGCCAGGTTCTCCGGGGCACGGAAAGCCAGGTCCCGCTACTCCAGGGCACTTCCACCCCACTGCGACCGGGCGGGCCTCAACCAGATTTGAGCGTCACCATGCAAGACGGCGAGCCCCCAAAGACCATCACACCGCCAACATACAGCCTACCTCCGGTAGCACAGACCCCCAACCCCTTCCAGGGCCTCAAGCGGGCAAACCCCGACGACACAACGGGAGAAGTCGAGTTCCACAAGCGGCCCCGCAAAGCTCCGCTAGACCTCCAGAGGCAGCTTGGGCAAAGGAGGCAAACAGAGCAGAACCCAAGGGACAGGAAGGACGGCTTCTGGTACGGGATACGGAAGGCGGACGGGAGCAAGATGAGCGTGAAGGAGATCGAGACGGTGACGCTATGGTTGGTCGACAACCAGATGAAGCACGAGTTTGGCATCGAGGGCACCTTCCCCCAGGCGGACGGCACGCTCAAGGTGGGACTGCTGAGCGAGAGCCATGCTGAAATCCTCAGCGAAGAGATCCAGAGCGAGATATGTGGCATCAACTACCAGCTGCACAAGATGGTGAACAAGACGAGATGCTTTCTGGCGCTAAGGAGCGGGGTTCCCACCACGTTGGGACCTTACCAACTCTTCGAGACAGTCAGACGACTAAACCGTCTACCCGGGACTGCCAGCGGGATTGAGATACATCGGAAGAACGGAGGGGGCGGGGACCGCCTTCGGTTCGAGCCCGACGAGATCATGTTGGCAGAGTTGAAGCGCTATGAGGCGACTGGCAAGAATGTGCACATCGGGGCCACGACGGCCCGCGTCCGCATCTCGGACCCCCACAGAGACAGCCCTCGACAGGGAGGAGGCGAGAGGATCTGAGTGACCGATTCTTTTAACGTGATTTTAATTTAACTTATTATCTGCAGGAGAATGAATGACCGAAATATAAACATTAATAACAGCTCTCCTACTAACTCAAGTCCACAAGCCAACACATTACCTTCAAGTATGTCGGGAAAACTCCGTTGTTTCCAACTCAATACGCGCAAGTCATATAAGTCCCTCACATCTCTAGAACTGTTCATATCAAATGCAAAAAATAGCGTATTATTCCTAACCGAACCGAACCTTAACAAGCACCGCACCGTCAGAGGTTTACCAGGATTCCGGACATTAGCTGACAAAAATAATGCTAGGGCTGCAATTTTGTACGATAATAGTTTCCTATGCAAGGCCATCGACTCTCTCATGCATCCAGACCTGGCGGCGGGGATCCTCCAAACGGCTGACGGGAACATCATCATAGCCTCAGTATATTGCGATATCAACACGAGTAACTTTAATCATATAACACGTCTAGCGGACTACGCAGAAACGCACACCCTTCCGCTCATCCTCACCACGGACAGTAATGCGCACTCGAATCTCTGGGGGTTCAAGCAGAATACCAGGGGATCCGATCTCGAGCTGGTATTGGCAGGCGGCAACCTAGACATAGAAAATATTAAAACTAACACGCCTACCTTTAAAGGCCCCATGGGGGAGACGCACATTGACCTCACCCTAACCAAGAACCTCATGTCAACCATTACAGACTGGAAAGTACAACATTTTGAAGATTCGGATCACAATTTAATCAAGTTTAGTTACGAGACCGTCCCAGAACGACGAATGGTCAGGGCATGGAACCGAATGAGCTGGGGGAAGTTCCGAGAGGAAATCATATGCAACAAGATTGACATGCCGTACTATTTCGACCCGGTAGAAGCAGACAGGATTGGCTCAGAGCTGGAAACTAACGTGATGAGCATGGTAGAATCGCTGTGCCCAATGGTACCAATGAAACAATTCAAGAAACGGGAATGGGTACATGATCCGGATTTGAAACCCTACATTGCACGCAAGAAACGACGGCTCAAAACGGTACGCCGAACAAACCTGGCGACGGATAAAGAATCGTACAAAGAAGCATGCAATGCCCTGTCAACCCAAGTGAAGAAATGGACGGAAGCTCAGGAACAACGAGAACTAGATGAACTTAAAAGCATCCCGGACCTAATGAAGGTTATCAAACGCAACAGTCCACAACCGACGATAGGTATCATTGCGGACAGTCCCGAGGAAACGCTGAACGCCCTACTTGACAGGCACTGCCCAGGATCAGAACCGCCCGCCGCAGATTTCAAACCACCCACGGGCGTACTCACCAGTAGCCTATCCACCAAGAGTCAGCATATAAATAAAGCAACGGTCCATAAGGCGTTTCGACAATTCGGCAGAATGAAAAGTCCAGGACCAGACGGCATACTCCCGATAATTCTGCAAAACTTGCCGGAGCTCTACCTAGACTACATAGTAACACTGTTCCGAGCGGTCACAGAGATGGCGTACACGCCAGAGCGCTGGCGTGAATCCCTGACAATCTTCATACCCAAACCCGGCAAAGAATCCTACAACTCGGTAGAATCCTTCAGACCAATAACGCTATCCAGTTTTCTGCAAAAAGGGCTAGAACGTTGTGAGTTGTGGCACCTTGAGCTAACGCACTTCAAAAACAAACCACTCATCGCAACCCAGTTTGCGTTCCGAAGAGGCAGCTCTACGGAGACCGCGGTCAGCCGCACCCTTCACAAGATAGAACAAGCACTTGCAAAAGGCGAGCAGGTCATAGGGGTCTTTCTTGACATCAAGGGGGCATTTGATCGACTCGACCACAAGGCAACAATTACTGCACTACGGGACCGAGGGCTACCTGCTAGATTCATAGATTGGTATCAACAGTATCTAGAAAATCGAGTAACAACCGTTGAAATGGCCGGCAAAACCGAGCGCCGAGCGCTGAGATGCGGTACTCCCCAGGGAGGAGTCCTTTCGCCAATTATCTGGAACATAGTCTACGAGAAAGCTCTGCAATCAATGGAACAATATGCTCACACTACGGGGTTTGCGGATGACGGATGCGTGCTAGTTGCAGGAAAGCGACCGGTCCTTGCTAGGAACCAAGCACAACGAGCCGTGGATGCAGCTGTACAATGGGGGCAGGAGAATGGTCTGCAGTTCAATGCTGCAAAGACGGAGGTCATCCAGTTCAAGAGGACTAAAATTGCACGACCCCCCCGAATCCTAATTGACGGACAGCGGATCCCTTACTCCAACCAGGTCAAGTACTTAGGGGTGGAACTGACACACAACCTGAACTGGACGCCACACATCAAGAAAATGATAGCCAAGGCAAAGGGGAAAATCTTCTCCGCAAGGAGACTGGTTGGCAGGCGGTACGGAGCAAAGCCAGCATTGATGCACTGGATCTGGATGGGATGCATTGTCCCGATCATGCTTTACTGTTGCCATGTATGGGCACTACACCTGACGAGCTCACAACGAAAACTGTTAACTAAACTAAACCGCCTCGCCCTTACCAATATTGCACACATGCACAAAGGAACTCCGACCGAAGGCATACAGGTCGCTCTCAACGCAATGCCACTACACCTGAAAGCAAAAGAGCTTGCACTGGCAGCTCATGACCGGCTCTCGATACACTGGCAAGGAGAGGATTACAACCAGGCAAACTCTCCGGCACTGGGACATGTACAGAAGCTTAGGGACTTACAACTGGAAGTATCAGGAGGGTGCAAGGCAGACATAGCCAATACCCTGTCCGGGGCATGTCGAGCAAATATTAAGGTACAGGAAGCGCTAAGGTCTGAGGCCGCAAGAACAGAGGTCTACACGGACGGGAGCAAGATGGGAAATCTAGTTGGAGCTGCGTTTACCATCATCCAAAACAACAGTGAAATCACCACCGGCAAGTTCTCTCTTCCTGAGCATGCGACTGTCTTCCAAGCAGAACTTGAGGCAATCAAACAAGCGGCAACTAAACTCAAGGAAATGAACATCCGGGGTCGGATAAACATCCATGCAGACAATCAGGCGGCACTGAAGTCCATGATGCAGAAACACTATGACTCGGAACACACGCTCTCCACTTGCCGGGCAGTCGATGAGCTAGCCATACGGGCAAAACTATGTCTATTCTGGGTCAAGGCGCATGTGGGCATGACCCACAACGAGAGAGCCGATCAACTTGCCAAAGAAGCGACCGAGGACGGGACCCCGGTGCAAGTCGGAGTAAGTAGGAATTATCTGAAAGCCAAGTACCACACCCACGCAACTAAACTATGGCAGAATGAGTGGACAAGCACGCAACGAGTCAAGTATGGGAGAACCCGGGTGTGGTTCCCTGGACTAGATCGGGGCAAGTCCAAAGACCTGCTACGGCTTGGGAGAATCCTCCTCAGCACGAGCATGCAATGGATCACAGGTTTTTGTAACCTAATGCGGCACCGGCATAAGAAAAACTCGGAAACAATGGACGTCTGCCGCCTCTGCCATGAATGCAGCGAGACCCCTGAGCACCTCAGCTTCCACTGTCCCAGGCTCATGCCATGGAGAGTGGATTGCTTCAAAACATACACCGGTAACCCTGAGGGGTGGACGGTGCAAGGCCTAACGCAATTCCTTCAAACGGCGCCAGTCCAGGACCTCCTCGTAGATGAAACTGAATACCCCAGAGCAGGACCACAGTTAGACATGTAATACCAGTACATGAAAGAAATGAAGTTAAAGATGTAAAATTGTCAGAGTATTAAATAGGAGAGGAACGAATCATGTTAAGATTTCGAACCCAAGGGCTACGCCCAAGGTCGTGTCAATATATTGTATATGCAGTATAAAGATCGAAATATAAAACTAAAACTAAAACTAAAGTCACACTATTGTCGCAAGGTGACCCAATCTCGGCGAGAATTTTTGAATCGTACTGTTTACCCGACGAGAGACGCTAACACAGTTATGAATCAGTGCATAATAAAAAGCCATAATTATGTGGATTTAAGGTAAAGGAGAGGCATATTTACGTGGTCATTATTGCATTAACTGTGAAAAATACATGCGCATAATCGCGGTAGGTGTACCGTGTACTTGCCAGATGGGGCAAAAATTGAGATCTCGGGCCGCAGGGCCGCAGAATGGAATTTTGTGCCGCAAACTGGCGCAAAGGGCAAAATTTGCAGTCCTTATATAGTAAAATTGGCCGTATGGAGCAAAAACTACCAAAAAGTGGCCACTTTTATATAGTAAAATTGACCGCTAAGCTTCTTTGGAGTCTTTGCTCAATTTAAGACTAAAAAAACAAAGATTTTTTTCATTTTAAATTCAACAAAACAATACTCAAAGGTGGTCACAGGCAGTCAAGGATATATATTTCTAGAAAAAAGGCTAAAAAATCACCACATTTTGGTGATTCTTGGCCAATTTCGGGCCGTAAGTAATCCGCAAATATTTTTTGGGGCAGCAAAACTAGTCATAATTGGCTGTAAACGGCAAATATAATCTGGCAACCCTGTCCGTGAGAGGAGGGATTCTCGGCGGGTAGTTGGCAATAATGTGCCACTAAAACTCGATTATAATTATTACAATCTCATTTTTTACTCCGAAGAGAGCGCCTTTGGTACTTGTGTTGATTTGCCTTTAAATATATCATTCACACCAAGTTCCTTTGATTTTATTTTAGTTTGCACAAACGGCTGGCTAATCATTCACACTTCATAATACCAAGCGATCTTTTGGCATTAGTAATTATGGCTAACTGCAGATGAAGGCAAACTTTACTTATGTTAATGACTTGTGGATGGTACCATTATAGGCGTCTTGACCAGTTTGAACATTAACGGCTTTAATTAATTCAAAGGAGTTGCGAGTGTAGTGATATTGGTGTCTTTTCTGCCATATTTTTGCATTTAGTTAGGCAAGCACCTTTGAGTGTTCTAAGAAAATGTCATGAATGTTTCCTTGGATCTTGGCCAAAGGGCGCAGAGACATCTACTGGACAAAATATATACAATATCTCTGCAGTTACCCACTCCTTCAATTACACATTCTTATTCATTTTCAGCGTACCATACCTATCCTCTACATTGTATTTGCAACGTGGTCACTTCATGTTGCCGCCCGTCGCAGCCGAGGTCGCGGTCGAATCCCCACCGTATCGATGCCATCAGACAGATTCATATTTAGGGATGAACAGGGGCTTGGTGGCGAAACTGAAGGCGGTAAGTGTTTGGTTACATCAGCTGTCCAAATGATAAGAGTTCTCTAGCCAAAATTGTTTCTATTTGGTGAAGCCAACAAAGACTTTGAAGTTGTGTTTAATGGGAGACCGCATACAACGGTGAAATTTTCTTATGTTGATGACCTGTAGATGGCACCATATGCATCTTGGCAATTCAGGACATTAAAATGCCTTTTATTTATGCAAAAGACTGAAAAGAGTCTGGCGAAAATGTTCTTTTAAAGTTTTTCTGCCATATTTTGCATTTAGTTTGGCAAGCACCTTTGAGTATTCTAAGAAAATGTCATGAAAGTTTCCATGGACCTTGGCCAAGTTGCGCAGTGCCATCTACCAGACAAAATACATACAATATGTACCCTTGTCTGCGGTTTCCCATTGTCTGTACTGATACTAAAAAAGCATAAAAGGTTTAGGACTCTTACAAATGCACATTTCAAGCTCTTTATAGCATACTAACAACTAATTTTGGTGCCTTTTGCTTCTTATCATTTGGACAGCCGATATGTAATCCATTTTCATCGGCAATCGTTCAGCTGAAGTTAGGGGGTGAAACGCTTGGATTACAGGGGTATTTTGATACTGGCAGATACAATTGCTTAATGTAAAGTAAAAACCATGCATTACTTAGCAGTAAATTTGGATAAAATAAGTTTGGAGACGCATGCAAGGCCAACAAAGGCCTATAATTGAAAAAGCTTTGTGGGGTTAGCTTATTAAAGCACAAATCTGAGGCTCCGTTTGTAATCCAAAATGAACACATTAAGGAGCTCAAAACTTTGAAAATATTAAAGTTGTTCATAAGTTATTTTACTCAAAGGCGTTTTTGTACTGAACTAAGTATAATAAACCGTTTCTATTTAGTTTTTCCTCATCTTTACGAACGTATTCAATTAGTACCGATCCGTCATATAAGTTTTGTCACTGTCAATAGCAGTATAATAAGGATTATCATGAAAACTAAAAGTAGAATTATATACAAGGACAGTGATGATTTATTTGTTTTAGAATAACATTTTCCTATTCCCCGAGATTCCCTTCTATCTTGTCAGTTGTTACGCAAACCAAACGGGAAAGTTCGCATGTGATTTTAAGCAAATTTCCGACTTGTATGCTGCGCTGACGTGGAGAAAGGGAATCTTGGCGGGTAATTATCAAAATTAGGTGCGGTTGTGTAGACAATGGAAGATTATAGTGCTCTAAAGGGTTGCTAAATGTGTAAAACAACATACTAACAACACTTCGGCACTAACAACACTTCGGCTCTCCAAAGTTGTCTAGCCAAAATTGTAACTCTTCAGAAGAACCAACAGAGACTTTCAACATATTTTATGCCCTGTACTGATACTACAAATGGTAAAGGTAAGAGGTAAAGGCCTCTCTCAAATGCTTATTTCACGCTCTTTATAGAATTAGACAAAAGAGATTTGTCACCTATTGTGCTGTTTTTTTTCTTACTCGTATTATTATTCCAGAAATTGAGAATCGCATTGAGTTTGACCATCTGCTCAGCCCTGGGCAGTCTGATCTTACATTGCAACACCGTCAAACATCCAATAATGGCGAATCGCCATCTCCGGCCTCAAGAATGACGACCTCAGCTGAGCGGGACGAGTTTGAAGATCTGCTGGAATCAAGGCACGGGGATGGTGGGTTTGAGACGGGTGCTGGATTCAGACAGGTAAGACTGATAATATTATGCTTAGGTCAGTTCATATGATGAATTCTAACGGCTTGAATGTAGTTCGTGGTCCTTAGAGTAAAATTAGGACTTAATACAATATTTTAATTAATATTATTTTACCCAATCATAAAATCAACCTCTGTCTACTGAAAAATGACAATAATTTTTATTTCTACTACAGTCGTAAACCACTGTGTGCGGTGTGCCTATACAGGTGCATAATAATCTAACTCTCCAGAAAATGACAAAATTTAGCAGCCCTGTAGGGCTAAGGCTTATATGCCTATGAAGATCATACTAATGTCTTCTATAGTTGCCCCGCAGGGCTAGGGCCATAGGGGCAGTTACGTACAGTATAAGGACTCGGTTAGATGCCCCGGCCAATTTTATGCTACGGATCTCAAAGTACATTTGCCCCATTCTAACTTTAAATACTCAAAGTTAGTATCGAATCTCTACTACTCTATATACAAGCTTAAGTTTGCCTGTCATATGATGTAAATATGTATTTTGTGACGATAAGTCATTTTCATTGTTAATCATTTAGGCTGCTCTGTAGCAGCTTGAATAAAACATGTGCAAAAAATCATCCATAATGCCATCTTTTAGATCCATTATGAAATAGAACATATCTGATATAATGAATAATCTATTATTTGGCAGTTAGGGGGCTCCTACACCAGGACGATTTCAAGGAAAACTACCAGAAAACTACCAAAAAACTTCCTTTCTCAAGAAGTTTTCTGGTAGTTTTCTGGTAGTTTTCTTGC
>LR140779.1:0-14945 GCA_900659605.1 Tisbe holothuriae | reverse complement strand
TCTGTCATCCCTTGTTTTGTACCTCTTCCTGGCCCTCAGCCACCGATCTGTGAGCTCTATTTACTTTGAGGTCGGTGTTTTCTTCTCTTCTTCTTCTCTCCTCCTCCCGTTTTCGGTCGTTTCTCCTCCTCAGCTGCCATCGAGCTGCAAAAGAGCTCTATATAGACGTCAATGGATTGAAATAACTCAGCCAAGGAGCCAGAAGAACAGAAGCCGGGATCAAAGGGACAAGAAGTGAAGAGCATATAAAAATGATTAATATATCATTTTGGCGTCTTTTTATAACAAATATATTACTCATAGACGTTCTGAAATGATATTTTCTAATTTAATTATTTATAATTAGGCTCCTAATTGGGTTATTTATGGCTACTTGAATGTTTGTTTCGTTGTAAACTTGGTGTCTCCTGAGTTTCGGATCCACCTTCGTTTTTCGTCGTCCTGTTGACTGTTTCTCTGGAGCTGAGCAAAGGTGAAAAGAAAGAAAGAAGCCTTACTTTACATCAGAGGCCTATTTATATTTTATGAACCGTATTTTACTACCCATAGTGATAGTGTGTCCTAGTGATTCTAGTGAGAGGCCGAGGATTTGTCCCGAAAGTGCGTCATTTTTAACAGAAATCGTGTTTCCAGAGCGTGTGTTTTGGCCAACAAGTGGTCGGAGCAACTGTGCAGCACAGGTAAGAAGGGAAATAACTACTAACTACTGTGCAATTTAACCTTAAAACGCACTGCAACCATTTATTCTTTACTAGAAATGTATGTATATGTCCTAGTAAGTCCTATATAGCATTACAAGGTATGAGAAAAGTTAACCGAAAAAAAGTTCCTGAGCAGCGAAACTACCTTTTATACTTATTAAGTTATCATCAAAAACTGTTTGACGATGTTAAGGCGTCATTTGGGCCTTGTATGACAAACACAGAGCTAGATTTAAAGGCCTATCTTGACTCAAAAGATTTGCATGTTATGTACAAGTAATATATTGGCGATTTATAGAAACACTTCAAACTTCATCGTATTTACCAGCTTCGTAATAATACCAGCGCTGTCATGTACAGGATGACAACAATGCAGATATTACATTTGCGTACAGCTAATAGCAAATATTAAATATGATGATATAATCTAATCTAATCTACGTGCAGTGTATTCTAACCTTATTTCTATCGATCCTTTCCAGCCCGTCTGCTTGAATCGCGATGCCTTTCGCTCCTTCGTCCTCCCCGGAGCGGTTGAACGAGACCGACGGGTCCGAGATCAGGGTCAAGACATGCTTCAATGGGTAAGGAAAAGAGATGTACTTAATGTTTATTGGAGCTGTATGAATGATTAATATCAATAAGAGTTCCTTCAATTCTTTAATTGTAGCCCATATTGCAGAAGAGCTATAGTAATAATAGCATATTCATAATGTACTCCTTGAAGATAATAAATGGATGCACAATGGATATTTCAAGTGCTTAACCTATGATGCTAGTCAAGGCAGCTAGATTACAGTCTGTCTCGGGAGTAAAGAGTGTCCCATGTTAACGTTTCTCCATTTTTTCCAGGCAAGTCTTCATCACCTATGTCGGTTTCAACACCTCCCACCCACAGTTTGAATCCACCATGCGTGAGATCTGCGGATTCCACCACAACTATCCATTCACCGTAAAGTGGGTGGACGAGGAGGGGGATCCGTGCACGATTAACGGACAGATGGAGCTGGATGAGGCCATCAGGCTGTATGAGGTCAACAAGGAGGCAGAGCTCACCGTACATGGTAGGAACAATAGTCTTTTAAACTGTAACATGATGAAAGTATAAGGTAGACAAGTAAGCCGGAAAGTGAAATTATGTTGATTCCACATTGTGTGAGATCTGCGGCTTCCCCCACTAGCTTGCACTACTATCATCGTAGTGTTTTATGCAGGATTACCAGCCTATACAAGGTTAACAAGGAGGGGGAGCTCACCGTACGCGGTGTTGATAGATTAAGAGAGTCTAGTAATCTAAGTAAGCGGAAATTCAATAGGACAAAGTTTATGTCAGGATCATGTTGAATGTATGCAATATTGAAGCAATTTTATTAGACTATTTACTGTCTTTTAAGTTAAGTTAGCAACATCAACTGGAAATCTTGAATATTTCATATGCACAGGTTACACTATTCTATTACTTAGTAGTTACATAACACAGGCAGCTAGCTACCTCAGATAAAGTGCATGACAGGAGCTTTCCGATGTTTCAGTAACAATACCTTTAAGCTGACTTTAGTGGAATTTGGTTAATATCATGTATAGCAAACAAATTAAATCAGTTGTAATATATTTTTACTCATGAATGCACCAGGAGGATCTGAATATTCTTGTAAAACTTGATTCTGATTTTTTTGGTGTAATCCACTATTGCATCAAGCTTGCAGGTTGCTACCATTGTTTAAGTCAAACTAATTTCTATGGACGTTATCCGCACATACACGGGAAAAACTGATACATGCATATTATCTACGCACCTAGGCAATTATGTTATGGAAACATGCAGAGCACTATTTTTTTCGGATTGCCATTATTTGGATAGCCAATTTTTTATGTAATTGGTTAATGTCACCCAAACCTGCCTGAATAGTGCTAGCATTAACTGCGATGTGTGTAAAAAGCTCGGCGCATTAAACCCCCAGGAGATTAATCCTAGATAGGGTAAGGATACAGAGTATATACCGAGCTAGACGATATGAAGTTAAAGAGACTGTAATAAGACTATCCGAAAGTGGATGTGATAGTCGTGATTGCAAGTCGCTTGTCCCTGCAGCCCAAGAGGTTGCAGGTTCGATTCCCCCCTGCGACATGCATGATGAAAAATTAAAATTGTGATTACGGCGTGCTATTGCAGTGAACCTGAAAAGGTAGTGCCCTAAAATGTATAAAGAGGGATGCATAGCAAAAAAATTAAGACAATCTGAGGTTTAGATGTCCTTGTACAATGACTTATAAGCCTTTTAGCACTTAAAACACTGCAAGTTTCATATATCTTATGTAGTATGGATGCGCCCTAAATGAGAGAAAAAGCTAATGTACAAAATGGAAAGACTGGCTAATTCAGGTAGTAAAAGGGAGATGTAGAAGAAGGATTTTTAATACTCTTAAGCGTGGAGTGAGCCTGTATTTAGGTACAGACTTGTAAAACATGATATAATTATAATATATAATAATTTGTTTTAGCCAGGTAAAGCTTATAATGTTTAGAACCACATGCAAATCTTAATAGAAGTTAAGAATCTCCTTTCTAAAATGCTATGTTAGTTATGTTAACATTGAAGTAATTAAGTTTTAAGGCATGTTATGTAAAAAGTGGTTCATAATAAGATCCAAGCCCACATCTCTCTCTCTCTCTCTTTTGCCAGCCACAACAACAAAAAAGCAATTTGGAATTTCTCCCATTTCCAAAAACTTTTTTCTTCTTCGTTCTCTTTTTATGAGGGGAGGGGGAAAAGCAAAAGCATCTCTCTCTCTCCTACTACTACTATGAGCTTAATGAGAATGAACAAAACAACGGAGTTGATGATGATAGTAGTAACACGTTACAGTTAAAAAACTTTAATAGTGTCTATTGTTAGAACATTATTAACTTTTTTCCTCTTCCTCTTAAGGATGTTTAATGTTAAACTTTGTCAATAGAGCAGTTTTGTTCTTGGACTAAATTATGGTGTATGATGGTGTGTCCTTTATTACAATTTTGTTTGCATGAAAGACCATTTTGATGAAGAACTCACACATTTTAATGACTTTAATGACTTCCTGATGAATATTTTTTGCGTTTTCTACAGTATGTTCTGAAGATCGAGTGCATTCTTTATGTCTTTTTAGGATTCCTAAATGACCATTAACACCCTTAATCCTTATTCAATGTCAACTCGTTTATAAAATACTTTTAATGACTTTTTTTAAATGGCTATGCATCCCTTTTTATATATTTTAGGACACTACCTTTTCAGGTTCATTGCAATAGCACACAATTGCACATGGGCAATTTGTGTGGCAGCTTTTTGGAGAGAGATTGAAAAGCCCCAAGCCCCGGGCCCGGGATTTGAACCCCGGACCTCTTGCATGGGAGTCTCGCGCGATAACCATTTCGCCACGAGCTTCCGCTCCACGATTAACGCTTAACGATTTTATTGTTAATAATTATATTTGACTTGCTAATGAAAGCTACATGTCAAAATGTTATACCTTCAAGAATTTTATAGACTGGTTTCTACTTTCTCCTCTGACCTGAACTTTCTCTCTCTCTCTCTCTCTCTCTCTCTCTCTCTCTCTCTCTCTCCTTTTGATCTTCTTTGATGAAAAGAGGCTTTTGCTTACATTGTTTGCGGGTAATATGATGCATCACAAGAGCCTTACTTTTAGCAGCGTTGTTTTAGTTAGCCAAAGAAATTATTACCTTATGAGTACATCGTTATTAGAGAGCTCTTCTTATTATATTGTTATAAGGGGAAGACTTGCTTCTTTGCTTGTTTTAAGTCTTACTCACAAATTATACAAAACAATAATACACATTTTAGATTTGCCTATCTACTATAACTTGTTTTTGAACCATTTTTGACACATTTTAATCCATATTAGCTATTATTTCATTTATTTGCTTCTTAAAGTTATGACCCTTTTGTAAATTGCATAACTCTCCTCTTATTATGCACCAAAAGAAACAAAAAGCACAACAAAAGAAACATTTTTGTTCAGCTTTTTCTTCTTCGTTTTCGTCTTTGTTGTTGATGAAATAAAACAACTTTTTCCTTCTGCCATTTTTGGTGACCTTGCAAATTGTATTTTCTGTATTTTTTCTTTGGAAATAGTCCTAAGGCACAATGGAATTTTATTGAAACAAATTTTGCATAATGTATATCATTAGAACATTAGAAGTATAAATAATATTTTAACAACATTTTCTTTATGCTTAAAAAGAACTTTTAACGCATACCCAGTTCTTACACAGCTTTACAGTATGCAATATAGTACACTATTTTAGTATGAGTGATTACTGTAAGTAGCATTTTTGCACTTTAGTCTAATAAGAATCTTATGTCCCATCTGTTAGAAGTAACGGTAACATTATTGCATCCAAAGTTTGCATCCTTGTAAAATTTATTGCAAACGGATTTGCAGAATTGATTGTAATTTGTACTGCAAAGTTTGTCAAACAATATGCATGTCTTTTTTCCTTTACAAACAAATAAGGGATCATCTTTCTCATATATATTTGGGCACTTTGGTAGATTCACCAGTGCAGTATCACCATGCAATTTTTCATTATATATCTGATAAGTTTTGAACTCCCTTATAGTACGCAATTCATACCCCTTTATAGGTGAGAAAACGTCTTAATATATGACTGCTGTATTCTTAAGTGACATTTTTTCACCCAGCAGCCAAAAGAAAGGTAAGAAGAGGGGAAAACCTCTTATCTAAGCAGATCATACTTTTGGCTTTCGAGGAGCTCTCTTTTTCTTTGAGTAAGTTTCTGATTGGTGTGGAGTACTACTCCAAAAAGGAGGAAAAGAACGAGAAACGATAATAAAGAGTAGAAATGGACTTCCAAAGGGTAAAAGGCCTTTATAAGTTTAACAAAAGTGTAAATGTAAATGTACATTGTGCTTTATGCGGTTATATACTCTCTTATAAAACCTAAAGAGTTAACAAACCATAAGCATAATATTTTGTTTTAACAAGGGTTCCTTTTGAGACCGCAATAAACATGTACTTTTCAGAAACATGCAACATTACTGCAAAAGCTTAGTTATTAAACATGTTTGATCATTTCATGTTGTAATCACAACTTAGTCATAACTCTGCCTGAATGCTCCCATTCCCCTTGGACTGTTGATGTACCCTTTCCACTCTCTCTCTCTCTCTCTCACTCTCTCTCTCTCCTTTTATTTCTCCCTTTCTCTTTAATCCTATTTCTGTCTCTTGCAGTAATTGCTGCCGGTAGCAATCGGGGTCCCTTTTCATGTTTTCCATGATGATGATGTAACAAACCAATGTTTAGTCAAGCTTTAGAACGAAATGCGCCTGGATTATGCAACTATTATATAACTGTAGACCGCTATTTTGTGTGAATATGTGTTACTTATGGTCACAATCAGTAATTTTTTTTATAAATGTATACAGTAAAGTCTGTAATCTGATTGTAATCTGAACAACTTCTTATACATAAATTCCTTTATTTGTCTTTATATTACTTCTTATACATAAATTCCTTTATTTGTCTTTATATTGGCAATACAATCTTATTTCATTTCATGCTACGTGGTAACAAATGCGTCTCTCGTCAAAAGTATGATTGCAGAAAGTTATTGTTTAGGTAAATATAACAATATAAGCTTTACTTGAATACAAATTGGCTATTTGAATACACAGAAAAAAGACTCCATTGCAAATTGTATCCTTATCTGCCTGACAAAATTAGGTTTTTATCCCATCTACTTTTTCCTCATGTTTGTACCTTTATTTCACATTTTACTCCCCTCTCTTTACTCCAAAAATAACCTTGCTAGAGATGGAGAAAAGACAATAACTACAGGGTGATGGTTTGAAGTGTTGCAGGTCTTTAGTGCAAAAGAGAAGTATTAATATTTGCATGAATTAATGATATCTTAATGGATTGTAAATTTTAAGAAAGGCAACATTCTTAAAAACAAAATTAATTGATTATAGTTTTCTAATATTTATGTTCAAGTCACATTTGCTCATCTATCTAAAGAAATAATAAAATAGTGAATAAAAATGTGACTATTTACTGAACAGTAAAAAGCTTAATTTCTTTTAAAAATGTACTGAAGTTGCTCATAGTTGCATCTTATACACTACAACAACACTATTTACATTAGAGATACAGATCCTGAGTACATAGTTAAGCATCACCCTGTACAAGATATCCAAAGGCCCCAAGCATCCTTTTCTTTTTCTTCCTTCCTCCCCCGCCTCTAAATCTTTGTGAAAGTCATCTCTGACTCCTTCCCTGGGACTTTTAAAGCCATATCCCGAAACAGACACACACACACCTAAAAAGATTCTTTTGCTCTCTGTTTTCCTGGCAAACAAGGCTTTTGGCTGGCAGCGAAAATAAAGAAATAAAGAAGAAGATGAACAAGTTTACTGTTCCTTCTCTTTCCCTTTTCTTGCTAGAAGTTTTGATAAGGTGAGAGTTGGTTTTCTTTACTGCAAAGATATCGGCTGTCCAAATGATAAGTAGCAAAAGGTGCCAGATGTATTTGTTCTAATTCTATAAAGAGCTTGAAATATGCATTTGAAAGAGTCCTTAAGCTCTTATGTATGTTTATAGTATCAGTACAGAGCATAAAACTTTTGGTAAAAGTCTCCGTTGGTTCTTCTGAAGAGTTACAATTTTGGCTAGAGAACTCTTATCATTTGGACAGCCAAATTACACATGTAAAGTAATTCTTTAAATGTTCGTGGAAATTTACTGGAAATAAAACTTTTGGAGTAATTTAGAAGTAATGTTATGATATAGTAATTCCTAAAATTAAGTAATTCTTGACTTTTTTAAACAAATATAATTGTAATTCTTGTAAAATAAATGTAATTTCCCATTGATTGATAATTTTGTTCTCAGGTAGTCATGCAACGGCCTGTTTAAAATTACATGATGAAGACCCAATTTTTTAAAAAAGATTTCCCATCTATACTCTATCCAGTCCTCCAGTTTTAAGTCTTGTTAGCCCAAACAGTAAGTTTGCTGTCACATATTTGCACACCTAATTTTCTGTTGCTGAAACAAAGAGAGGAAAAGAAGCTAAGTTGGAAAAGCAAAGGGCGTGGAAATGTTATGGAACCTCTAGAACGTTATTTCATATTTTCGTCATTTTAACTGTAATTTATGCTATGCATGGAACCTTGGGTATACTCTACAGTAGAACGTTATTTCCTCTTTTTGTCATTTAAACTATGGCCATATATGGTCTATTATAACTTATAAGACATATTTGTAATAAAAGTAGCATTGTGAACCGTGCATCTAAATATCTTGTAGATATGATATCCTTTATTGCTCAAATTTTGTACTATACAGATAAGAAGAGTTGACAAGCCAGCTGATGGGGGGTGGGGAATGGGGGACTTTCCACCAAAGTGATGGCATAATAGGGGCCTATTTTTGCTTCCTTTTCACTCACTCTCTGTCTAAAGGCCTTTTTCTCTTATATTGATTATTTGCTTTTTCATGTATGTATTGGTTATGTCAATAGTGCGAATTTGTTGCCATTTCTCGAGGATGATAGCACAAAAATGACTTTGAGGTCCTTTGAGTACTACATTTTTGAATGGAACATTAACTGTTAATATATGTTTATACAACAACACTACATGAAAAGCGATAAAGCACTTTAATATCCCACAATTAATTAGGTCTTTACGTTATTCGAAAGCTCCTTTCTCTTATAATTTTCTCATTCCCAAACAGAATTGGTTGAAAACGGAGTCTGGAGTGGTTATGACATGTTGACATCACATTTAATATTATTTTAAGTACCTAATTCATTTTAATACTTAACATTTGGACTTTTACATTGTTAATTAGTAAAATTAAAATATAATGACTTTTAGTTTATCTCTGTAGCTTCTTCTCTTTAAATATATGCGCATTGTTCTCCAATTACTCACAAAAACCTCACAATTAAAACGCAAATAAAAGCCGGGTTTTATAACGAGAGCTCTTCTTTTCTTATTTCACCAAATGCAGTCCCAAAATTTCGCCCATTTGTCTCTCTCCCTCTTTTTTCCATTTTTCATACTGGTCATTTTCGAACGGGAGGAAGAAGAAGAAAACTGAGATTTATATTCCCGGAAAGGGTTGCCATTTTGGTAAATTTTTGACAAAACTGACATTATATGAACTGCTGGGCCCACATTGGTAATTTCATACTTACAGTGTGATCTAAATAGGGTACAGGGTGTGCAAAAGTAAACAAGCAAGCTCTGGATTGGTTCGGATTACGAATTACTTACTCAGAATAAGGGTATTTTATGCAAAAATAGAGATCTTCCTTTACTTGTTACCAATATTGCTCCCAATATTGGCCTTAAGGATCACGTAAGCAACCACAGAAAATTGGACATTTTTTATATCTTTAAATAGTCTGGGGATTATAATTATGAAGTAGATTCTAAACGGTTACTCTGTAGTACAAGCAATGAACCGGAAACTATGAAATGGTTTCAAATAAGAGGCAACCCTGATATTCCAGCCTTCCAATGGGTCGTAAAGATAAGTTTAACTGGACAGATTTAGCACCACTTTAGCTCTGGACTGCGGGATGTGTTGTCTAAGAAATAATGGTGGTTGAATAGGGAGAGAGACTCTGGCAGGATGGTTAAAGAGTTCAAG
Source organism: Tisbe holothuriae (assembly GCA_900659605.1). NCBI lineage: Eukaryota > Metazoa > Arthropoda > Copepoda > Harpacticoida > Tisbidae > Tisbe > Tisbe holothuriae. Next base: position 5,561 of record LR140779.1, on the reverse strand, counting down.
CATTACTAGTAATTTTTGAAAGTAATGAAATTACTGTAATTTCAGGTATCTAGGAAAACGTAATTGTAATTCACTACATTTTATGAGCTCATGTATTTGTAATTCACTAAGCTGTAAATTACAAATACTACTACATAAAAATGTATTTCTAAAATTTCTAATCCAATATTCAGACATGATTGGATAGGCAGGATGGTTAAAAAGTTCCTTTAACTGCATTATGTATATAATTAGTGGATGATACCTCAGGCTGTACAACAATATTAATTGTAAATGTCAGCAGTAACTGATGATGTAGTGTTTGAATTGACAATATTATTCCTGTGAAAAAAAATTAAATTTTATTTTTGTTTCCCCAAACACAGAATGCTTGCTATCTTCGAGTAGGACAATAAAGAAGAACAAAGAGACTGTTTGGACTTGTGTTTTTGAATAGTCCTTACTTCTTTTATGGACACTTACATATTATTGAATGGAACATTGTAACATGACACATTATGTTGTGTGTATATATTATGTAGTATTTAAGTTACCTTTAGTAAGATCTGGTATACCGGTATGATATAGAACAAGAAAGTCAACTTCTACTTTTTACATAACTATATATTATTATATATTATTATATATTATTATATAAAGCAGTTTTAATACAAATTCTTTCCCCCAAAATAAATTCTTATAGAGTCTACTTTGTGTTACAACATTCTTTTTTCCTTCAGTGGAAAGACGTACTTACCACACTTGCACAAATTCTTAACTTTAAAGGTCAACAGCAGTAAGAGGACGAAATGTAATCTGGTCACCTGAAACCAAAGTTTTTTTTGGTGAATGTACTTTTGGTGTCAAAGGGATATTGAATTTAGTCGAAGAGATCTCAACTTGATTTGTTTGAATTTTTGTTTAGACCAGATTGCAAACGGAGTAAATATATGAACTTGTATAATAATTATGACTATTTAAAAGAAATTATCAAATACATGAACTTTTCCCTATACCCCTACTTCAAAGATTAGTATAAAATATTTATATAAAGGGGAAAAGCAAGTGGCCTTTAAGTGCATCATTTTATACCCGTATGGTTCCCTCGTCAGTTTCATATATCTATTGCTTGTACCCATATTTCTCTACTTTTTTAATTAAATGGATCCCCAACTTTTACTGCACTGATATATCTACGAAAAGTTTTTTTTATTGATTTGTCCCCTTTTGGGACTAACAGGGATGCCAGTATTAATAAGAAATATGAGTAAATTTTGATGCTGCTTTTAATTTATAGGATAATTTGCACTATATTTATACTTTGGAATGAGTAATCTAATGATTATGCCTTAAAATGTATACTTTACAGAGTTTTTTTATTTGTAAGTGTTAAAGACTGAATCCGTAAAATGAAATATTTTTAATCATATTTTGAAAATGGTAACCCTGACTTTGTGCGCCACCTGGTGCGACTGTAAAAAAGTAAGTAGGATTCTTTCTTCTTTTTTGCACAAGCACTTGCTTTGTGATCCAAAGAGGAAAGTGTACCATGCACTAAAATAGACTGAACAGTTCCATGGAAATTTTGGGTATTTTGATTTTTGAGCAAGGGATTTCACACGTGATACATTTGGTTCACATTCAAGGAACAAAAATAACTTGTTCATTTAGAAAGCATGATTACTTATGCTTGTTAAACTTGTTGAACTATAAACAATGACTAATATGAAATCATTTGAGACCTGCGGGCCTTGCTTTGTATATTTCGGCAGCCCCGATCCGGGTCCAACAGCTACTTTCTGCAAGGGAAGGTCTCAGTGCTCTACAGTATAACACTTTCTCTACTACAGGGTGATCAACAAAATCTGTGCAAAAGTAAATAAGCCTTACTCACACATGGCTTACTTTGGAAAAATGGTTCTGAAGTAAAATATTCTTGAAAACTAAAGGATTTTATGGGACATTTGTTGATTTTTTGAAATAAAAATTTATTTAGTAGAGAATTATGCATTTCATGTGACTTGCCATTTTTGTGCAATTTCAAATGGGAAGCAAAAATCAATGTTATTCAATGGGTTCCTTAACTTATTTTGGTTTTGGGTGACCAATCTTTTGCCAAATTGTATCTCAATTAGTGGAGCATTTCATTCTAAGCAATATAAGACCAACTTAAGTTGGTTTGGCATTTGAAAGTTGATGCAAAGTTCATTTTCAGCATTAGTGCAGCATAAAACATGAACATTTCACACAAAAGTTGAAAATGACACTCTGACAAAAAACACAAAATTCTTTTATATACAGACATATCAGTTAAAAACAAAAAGTTTTACAAAAACTCATTGAATTTTTCTTAAAATTTTGATTAATAAACTTTTTTCTAATGAGCAACATGGCCGAGCTATTCTCATTTAGTTTTGCACACTTTTGATTGATCACCCTGTATTTTTAAAAATAATTGCCATGCATTCCTTTTTATATATTTTAGGACACTACCTTTTCAGGTTCATTGCAATATTACGCTGCACATGGGCAATTTGTGTGGGAGCTTTTTGAGAGCGATTGGAAAAAAAAACAAGCGTCGGGCCCGGGATTCAAACCCCGGACCCCTTGCATGGGAGTCTTGCACACTAACCATTCCGCCACAAGCTTTTGCTCGATGAATGTATTATAATCATTATGAAAGCTTGTCATATTAGGGCTGCCTTCACTTCTTAATTTTCAGTAAAAAGCCACTCTCCAAGACTGGCAATTTTGGTTGAAAGTTTTTTAACTGCCATCATTTTTCAAATAATGCTGTCATTTATAGCTAACAAATTTTAGTATTTTTTATATGACGGCAGTGTGTTCATCAGTTCCTTATTTCTTCCCAGCTAGCCAGGCCGGCTGAGTAGGAAGGAAATGTGAAAAAATGCTGTAAGTTTCTGGGAATGCCAGTGTTGGAGCGCGAGCGGTTGAGTGTAATAATACAAAAAGTCGGGTTAAAACGTATTATTGTGCGACAAAAAATGTCCATCGAACACAAATATAACAGGCAAACCCACTCATTATGGTATGCTGTTCTAAAATAATTTTAAGTCAACTTGCCAGTCGATTTTGTCTCGGAGTTAAAGGAAAAGGAGCTCTGCCTCTTCTACACTCAAATTGAGAAGTCCATCCCAAGACTACCAGGCAAAGAAGAAAGTTCTTCATGATTTCAGATTTAAGGAACTCGTTCTCAAAACTGAATACATTATAGCTCTGATCGCTTCTTTTTATTGATAAAGGCACAATAAACAAAATTAAATAAAGATGGTTAATATTGTCCTTGGCTCAAGTATAGTATTACATAATAAGGTTGGAATGTTTTACACTTATACAGGGTGTTTTTAAAGTGTGCCATTACAAACAATATTGCATGTAAAAAGTAAATGACTTAAACTGCAATGCACATGTTTTCTGACTTGTTTAATAAGCTTTTTGACAAAATTTGGCCAGAGTAAGATAGTTTTGCCACCGTTATTCCCAAAATTATGCCTAAATATCGGGCAATTTCTTAAGGGACATTATTGTGTCATTTTGACTTAATAATGTTCAAATAAGATTTAATATATTATTTATATGGATCTTTTTGACCTTGTAGACAAAAAATATTTTAGTAATTTTCTAAATTTCAAAGTCTTGCAGCTATGAATGTTTTCCCATTTGGAAGACCCAAAATTTTTGCCAATTGACCCCCAGTAAATGAATGTAGCACAAAAAGTTATGTTATGCCAGTTTTGGTTAAAAAGTGATGTTTTTGTTGATGCATTTTGTTCCATATATTTAAAAAGTACCCTGTATTAAGTAATACCATGCAAAATTGTAAATTGTACTTTTTGGGACACCCTGTAGATACTGTTTATTGCGTTATAAATTCAGTATTATCTGGTTACATAATATTTACATGGCTCAGAATTCATCCTTGAAAGAAGGGTTATATTTCAAAGCTATAAATTAACTCCTACAAGGTCATGATATTTTTCTTCACGGATTTATTGACACATATTACATATAAATTGATAAAGACTTTGTTACAGCAGCAGCAAGACTTTAAAACATACGAAATTACTAAAAAAAATCTGCACTTTTGATTCAGTGTTTCATTGACACTGCTGAGAGAAATAGCTGATCATAAAATTCACAGGGTTGGAGGGCTCTAATAGTATACTTTATAAAATTAACAGATGTGCCATGAGTCATACTTACTATATAATTATGTAATGAAGGGCGCAAGCCCGTGGCGGAATGGTTAGCGTGCGAGACTTCCATGCAAGGGGCCGGGGTTCAAATCCCGGCCTCGGCGGATGGATTTTTCAAATGCGCCAAAAAGCTGCCACACCCAGTCTAAGTCATACAGGTGGTAAGCTACTGGCAATCCCAGCAGTGGCTCCTCTTGGACTTGCCCTTGGGGTGTGTGCTATTGCAATGAACCTGAAAAGGTAGTCCCTAAAATATATAAAGCAAAAATATTAAAAAAAATATGTAATGAGGCAATAGTCGATATTTTTTATCCCAAATATTTGTAGTTACCAACAAGTAATCTATAAGTAAAAGCAGCATATTTATTTAGCTTTGAATAATTGGTCATATTCACTGATAACTTGCAGAAGAAACTTGCTATTACATTTTACTCTGGCAATTATAGTGGCAGATCGACCTATCCTTCTGTCTGTGTCAGCTCAATATCGGCGATTGCAGCAAAATGTTTTAATCTATATGTAACAAATGTTCTACGTACTTGTCGGCATGACGACAGTAGCACTTACATATCAAGGTAACGTAACAAGATCTAAGATTCAAGGACATCGTGAAATCATGTTTTAAACAAGAATGTTTAATGTTTTCATTTTATTGTTGCAGCATTGTGTATAAATTCTCACATGCGGATGGTGAATCACCATTCGTTCAAAGTATTCAAATATCCTTCAATGTAAGATACATTAAATTAACTTTACGGTATTCTAGTGTAACCCTAATCATGTATATATTTGGTTTAAGCATGAATGTACCGTACATTCCACTTGTTCTGGTTTGTCTTGTTGGTTTGTCAGAGTCAATGCAAGATAGAGATTCCCGAGAACTTCATGAACCCCTCCGTCAAGGCAGATCGGTAGGTACCCCGCCGAGATTTGTTGCAGCTAAAGTCGTCTTAGTGTCCCATTGCCGACAGTCACCAATGGGACATTCAGAGTCCCACATTAAGACGATTTTAAGGGCAAAATCAGGACAATAAGGACTTTTCATGGTCGAGGTAGGTCGGGCCAAACTGATTTAGTACTTGCGTTCATGACTGACTCGACCCGGATTCTGAGTCCGACACATCTCCATTGCATTGTCGCATTTTCGGACATTAGTACGACTTTAGTACGACTTTAGTACGACTGTCGCCAAATTTTGCAACAAATCTCGGCGGGACAATACAGCATTCTGACCTAGGAAGATGTATACTAATAAGGAAAAGAGACAAATCAGGTGACAAAAAAAAACGACTGGAGTGCTGAAGTGTGCGCTTTTATCTGGATATTAAGTAGGAGGGCGCTGGTTTTCTTGCAGTCTAGGTGGGA
>LR140778.1:0-14941 GCA_900659605.1 Tisbe holothuriae | reverse complement strand
CCCCACCCACCGCCCCGAGAATCAGCGAAAACACAAGAGATCCACCCCCACACCCCCCCATCTGACACTCCGAGACTGTGGCCCCCCGGCCTCGAGAGAGAGAGAGAGAGAGAGAGAGAGAGTCAGTGAACTGCCATCAAACGAGTTCTACACGCAATCTCTTCCAGTCTTAAAAAGAAAGGACCATGTGACACCGCCACAAAAAACTTTTGTAATTGTCCACCAAGAAAATTGGAGGGAGCGTTTGACAGAGGAGTCCAAAGATGTTGACGACTCCGCTTTTGTCCTTCTCTATCTTGTGCACAATTATTATAATTGCAGTCTGCTCGAATGTTGGGTCGCTGCTCGAGTTTTACGAGGCGGGCTCGCAGTAGCAGTTTGGCCTCGGGGAGACGAAATAAGACCGGCATGTATAATGACGCTAGTTTACGTGATCTCCTATGCTTCCAACTGCTGGCATCTCATTTTATCGAGGAATACAAAATATGTCGTGACTCTGCTGTGGTTTCGAGGAGCAAGCAGAATGATTCTCTTTCGTCTTGCCACTTGAAGTAATGAGTCTTTTCAGCTTGAGCAAACAGAATAGAAGTCGTCGTCGTCGCCGTCTCCTTTTTCGAATTAAGCAGCAAAGAAAGGAAAGGGGAGCTGCGAGCTGTTAGCAGTTAACCCATTTTTTCCGGCGAGCTCTACTGGAGGAAGAAAACATTTAGTCAGCACAGGATGGATTTTGTTTTGGCGAAATAATATTTTTTCGTCCAGAACAGACTCGAATGTCAATAAACAAGACGGAGGAGAGAGAGAAAGAGAACTGGCAAGCAACTAAGTGTTAGACTTGCTGATCGAGTGAGGGAGGAAGAAAATAAGTTGCGCCAGCCGGCTTTGGAAACAAAATGATACGAGTTTGGAGGATTACGGAAATTATGCAAACTGTTACTCACCGGGAGAGTTTAGAGGAAACTAATAATTGAAGTCCATTCTATTCGAGACTACTTTAATATTGGTATAGTAAACTACTGTGTGTTTTTAGAACTTTGTTACATTGACTACATTTTGAGTAGCATCAAAAACGAGTGCTAATGTGAAATGATGTGAGTCTATTATAAACTGTGAATTGGACCAGAGACAGCCACTGTTTCTATTCCAAAGATTAGACTGGAAGTCGCTTCTTATTCTTTCAGTGGCATTTGTCGTCGTCGTCGTACATTTGACAGATGGTTAAGCTCTCTGCAGGAGGTGAGAGAAGAAGGAAAATCCCCTTTCTTCTTCCATTCCATACTCCCTTTCCTCCTACTCTTTCAATGAGAAAAACGTCGCAGCTACTTAGCTATAAAGCGTTATTCGATCAGTAGATGTTAATGTCGCTCAATGTGATTAATGAAGTGCGTACGTGTTTTAAGGCATTTCGCTTCACTTGCCGCACACGGAAATGAGAAGAAGAAGAAGAACTTTAAAAACTCATTTTTCAGCCGGGGAAATTAAACTTTTGAACGTGTGTTTGCGGTAAAGAAGATTATGTCTCCCTCCCCTGGATCGATATGTTTCGTGCTTGTCGTACTTCCGCATAAACGAGCATATGTAAAACAGTTTTCCCCATTTCAAAAAATCGTAAAGCTGCAGCACCCCCAAGATAACGTATAACACAAAATAGGGTTGGAGCATATTTTTCTGTCTCGAGATTATCATTCTTCTTCTTCTTCGTTTTTTTACGGAGCAGTCAGAGCTAATCAACGTTCTAGGAGATAGCATGCAGAAGAAAGAGACGACGGAATCGTCGTAATAGATGCCTTGTTAGTTGGGGGCTTTGAAACCTGAGCCACCTTGGGGAGGCAGAAGAATTTAAGAAGAGAGAGGACTTCTCCTAAAACGTGTTCGTGTTGAATCCATCACTCATTAGAAGATCATCCTCTTTTCTTTTTCCGTCTGTCTTCTTCTTCTTCATTTGACGGTTGCATCATTAGACGATGATGCACTTCCAGTGTGAATCTGTCAATCAAGCACAATGGGAGGCTAATCAGATCCAATGGAAGAGGGAATAATGCAAAGACGAACGAAGGAGGAGGACGATCGATAGGAGGAGGGTTTAAATATACATTACCGGGAGCCATGCAGGCTTGGCTTACCAAATAATCCTGTTTTATTCTTCTTCTTCGTCTTCTTCTCATTTAAACCTTTTGAAGCGTGAACGACTCGGATTCGATTTCTGTCAGGAGCAGCAGCAGATCTACAAAACAACAACTTGAACATGTCAGCAGACCAACCGAACAGGGCTTCCCATCATCCAACAACTCTGGAATACGAAAGGCTGGCTTCGTTTAGAAAGCAGTGAAAACAGGTGACGGAGAATGGAAGACCAGATGTTCGGAGAAGAAGACCCATTTCGCAAACTGTGTAAATAACTGTTTTGATTGAACTGATTCAGTGTTGCTGCTACTATATTGATCAACTCTCTTCTTTTTCTTCTTCTTCCATACGGCCAATGCACACATATCCATCTTGCTCCGACGACGAAAACAACAAAGGAAGGAATCGATGGAGGGATGATGCATGATTATTATTATTATTATACACATATCAGAGAGAAGAGAGACTTTATCGTGATTCTTGATGATTGTTGGACGTTTAATCCTCCCTTCCTTCTCCTCCTCCACCCTTATTCGTTCTTCCATTAACCCTTCCTTCCTGCCAGCCAGCTAGCCAGCTAGCCTCTATTATATTCCCCAATGCTGTTGTTTTCCTCCTCCTCCAAGCTCCAGTGCAGAGCTGGCATTAAATGCTCATTGAAGGCCATTCCACTCTCTCCGTTACACATTTAGCAGTAATTTCAAGCGTCTGAGGAAATTTGAACCGTGAGGAATCGGGGAGTATATTATAAGCCACTGCACTGGCAATCGAACGGCATTCGGGATCGAGGAGATTTATGAGCAACTATGTTTGAATAAAAGCCGCCGCCGGAGCAACCCTCATACCAGAGCTAGTATATTAATTTAGGGAAATGTCGGATCCAGTCGAATGCACCGAGCGATGCTCTCATTTGTCGTCCGTGATCAAAGAAACAAAAATAATGAGAGGCTGTCAGCGAGAAAGAGAAAAATGCGAGTTCTCAGCAAGTGTCTCCAAATGAATCTCCTGTGGAAGCAAACATGTGGCGCCAAAAAAAGAAGGGGAATATTGTAAGCGCCTTAATTTCTAATCCTAAAAGTGTGCTGAGCTTCTCTCTTTCTCCATCGATTCCTGGCTGGTTATCTCTTTCATTTCTTCGTTAGCAGGCAAGAACACCTTATTGCAAATGTCCCCGGGGGCGAAAGAAAGGGATCGGAGTATTTCCATTATGATTATTCGTTCTTTTTACCAAATCCTCTTGGGAACGATATCATGTCACTTCAGATCGGATGATGGGAAAAGGGGAAGAAGAAGAAGAAGAAGAAGGGATCACCTCAATTTTGGGACACAATGTAGAGAAATTGTAGCAGAGTTCTAACAAGTCTTGTTTATCTAGTCTGGAGAGAGGAAAACCGCCAGAGAGAGACAGCTGTGATATTTAAAGAGAGACGACCGCAACAACACATAAATGGTGAAGTTTAGACATGTCCTCTGTGCAACAAGGGAAACCACCGTAGCTACAGTTGGATCGGGCTGCACGCAATTTCTCATCAATGGTGTTAATAAGAGTCTTTCTTCCCCGATCGTGTAGCTCGGAGACACATGTCGATACTCATGATGGGGGCGGACACTCTTGTGTTGTTACAATAGCTCGCAGCAACGATGCTTGAGCCGAGTCCCTCTACCAAAAATATAATAGTATAATCCAGCGGCGGTGTCTTCTACTACTCGCCCAATGAGTAATATCCCGGAGAATTGGCGCACGTGTCGCTCCCTACTTATTTCTCTTTGGTCTTCTTCCCCCCCTCTCTCTCTTTCTCTTGATCTCCAGTGCGTGGACGTAACTTCCGATTCATCTGTGTACCACATCGTCGTCCTCGCATGAAGAATGAAGAATGAACGGCTGACCAGAAATCGATTCGAAATTCGACATATTTCAAAACTACCTCCCCAGGGGGTGCAGAAGGGTAATAAACTCAAATTTGACCATTGACGAGCGATATAAAAGGTGAAAAAGTGAAAAATGAATCAAGCTGTGCTTAGCGTCCCTGCTAATGTGTGTAATTTCAATGATCTCCTTTAAAGTAGCTGCTTTGTCGATCGTTGAATTAAAGAGTAATTTGAGACTCTCTCTTTGTATATCTGAGTGTATGATTAGTCGATTCATTGTTGAAGCACGTACGAGAGACGGCGACGCTACAATAAAACAACACTTCGTCCTGGGGGAGAAAAGGAAGCAGCAGCGCGATCAGTTCTTCTTTTTCAACGGTGTTTTACGACACCTACAAATGTATGCTCTTAAAAACAAGAAGAGGGCTTCATGAAGAAACACGCGGGCGGGGTACATTATTGGAAAGAAAGAAAGAGAGAAATGCTGCTTTTCCTGTCACATTCTCCGAACGTTTTAAAGTTGTTGCATCGGCCGAGTACCCTTTACAACAACTTTTGACATTGCGCCGCCGCCGCCGTAAGATTGAGCGGTCCGAGAAGAAGGAACGAAAGGGTGGAGAAGAGGTTTTTGTTTCTTGTAAGGAGGTCAGGCTAGTATTTTTGAGTGGGAATAAATCTTGCAAGGACATGTTTTAAGGTTCGGGAGGGTCAATTAGCGATTCGCTACGAGATCGGTTCTTCAAGGCAGAGAGATACGTCGTTTATACAACTTAATAAGGGGGCTGTAAAGTCGTAGCTAGAGGACGACTGCCAGAATGACAATTCGATTATTTATGTTAGATCAGAAGCTTTTATGGCGTTTTCCATGAATGTTTTGGTAGCATTGGATTTTCTTTCTAGGTCCCCAGCCACCGATCATTCAAGTGGGCGCGAATGCACTGCGAATTGTTTACGCTTCCATTGACCTCCGAGTTTAATCCCATCAGCAGCAGACAATGACATGTTTACGAAACAAAATTTAAATTTCAACGTATCGATCCGGGAGAAGATAATAACGATATTACTATTCTGCACATTCCTCGGAGGAAAGAAACTCACTCAATTCTTTTATACATTTTCAGGAAAGAAGAATGCTCGTCTGCTGTAACATCTGGATGAAAGTAGAAGCGCAGCCGGTGTGGCAAAAAAGAAGAAAGAAGTTTAATCCTCTTTTCTTCATTTTTCTGAGACACACACACATTATATAAGATCTGAGTTGTAAAGTGAACCTTGTGAGAAAAAAATCTTGATCAAAATCAAGTCCAATGATGCAAGTACCATTATTCCTCCTTTCTTTTGTCCGCTGTTTGCTGGTTCGAAGTCCGCCGGTTTCCGAAGCAAGGAAGGAAGGGAAGCCACCCGCAGCGATCCCTTTAGTGCCGGTGCAATACAATGAAATGAGCCTACTCATACGTTTTTAATCTCTCTGCCATGACGATCAGATATGGAACTGAAGAGAGATTACTATTTTATGAGGTGTAGACAGCTACAAAAGAAAGGTGCGAAATGAGACTCAAAACTTGGCCAGTCAGCAAAGTACACTTTTTATGCTATTTTGAGGCTCTACATGGTGTATGTGAGGAATAGGTACAACAGAGAATAATAATACTCCTACTTTGACGGATGAGCGATGGCCGGGATCAAATTTTTGAGACAGCGCCACTGGCGGGGGGAATAAATCAAAGACGAAACTTTTTCTTCTTCTTCTCTTAAAACTGAGGAAAAAGGCGAAACCCACCACGTCGCCGTCGTCGTCTATATTTTGAATGAAATTCCCATTAACATGTGCAGCAGGCAAGGGCTTCTTGCTGAGCTCGGCTATTACACATGGATCTTGTTCAAATCCTGCTTTCTCTTCTCAACGAGCTCTTCTTTCTTCTTCTTCTCCTCTCGTGTAAAGTTCAATGGAGGGTGAATCTTATCTGCCATCCTCCTCCTCCTCCTCCCCCTATGTGGTTAAAATGTTGAAACGAGGGAAATCGAATTTACTTTTTTAAAATGAGGAATAAAGGAAACGTCGCAACTGGAGGAGGACAGTTTTTCCTTCTGTTATGATCCCTTCTTTGTATATTCTAAGAATCTGTGGAAGGTCAAAACCGGAAGTCACGTGTCACAAAAAGCTGAGCGCACACAATCACGATACGGATATTATCAACTCTCCAAGAATAAGAAGGTGGCATTGTTATCGCTGAGGGGATTTCAATTGTTATTATTCCATTTCGTTACTTGTTTATTTGTCAAGGGTGGGTGTTGGTCGTGCAAGCAAGGCAAGCAAGGTGTGCAGAGTTCCTCGAAAAATATTCCCATCTTTCCCCCTTTTGTCAGTGAACCAAAAGCTATTCTTGGCACGACAGCAACCGCTGGGGGAAAAGATAAATAGAGTAAAAACTTTGCGGGATTATCTTAACTTTGGGGCGGAAATAGTTCCGCTCGGATGGCCCCAAACTCCCGTCGTCTTATCTACGTAATAATACAAGCTCAATATACATGTCATGTGTGCGCGCATCATGCAGCTCGTGCCAAAAAAGAAATTGTCCATGGAAATGACGACGTTTTGGTCGAATTATGCCGGAGAAAATTTGTCACTTCGTTGTAAATGACTTTCATAGGCACTCATTGAAAACACGTCTCGCTCGAAATTTGTGACCCATATAATAAATACAAGCATGAGAGGGCAGAAAAAAGAAGCAGTACAATGCGTTGACTCTCTTGTAGATGGCACTGAAGATAAGAACCATTAGCAGGGAGGACAGTTACTAATTGTACGAAAATCTGGCATCCCTGAAGTCCATATTGACCAAGTAATACACATGAAAATGAATGAGAGAATGAATGACTGTGATCCAATTGTCCAGTTATGGGAGAAGAAGTCTTGGAATTTGTATGAGTATTGGAAGGGGAGAGTTGGGAGGGTGGACATGTCAGAGGCAGAAGAAAGAGTCATTTCTCTCTCTTTGATCGAGTGGCAAGAATACGTTCAAGAAAGTGATTCAGCACCATTTTGTGAAGAAACACTCAATTCATTTATTATATTTAACGAAAAGTGGATGAAAAAACAGTCTCCGCGGGGCTTTGTCGTCGTCGGGGACAAAAAACTTGCTTCACTTTGATGTTGGTTTTATTCCATAGTGGATAACTAGATCTTTGCTTTTGAGCTTTTGAGTGGATCGATACGGCTACTTTCTTCTTCTTCTTCCATTTGACAGATACACAATTCAGATCTGAGAGTGAGCGTGACAATGAAGCTGCTGCTACGATTGCTGCAGGGATGATTTAATATCGGAGATGAATTTATGTATACAGACCAGAAAACGAGCCAGCAGTGCGAAAAGAATAGAATCTTTGTGTAAACATGTGCCACGTCAGAATGGGATATAAAAGGAACTGTCACAGACGAATGTTGCGAAAGCTTGAATGGAAGTGTGCTCTGCGCTGCTTTTCCCAGGATAGTATGTTTGGTTTATTTCTTATGCCCAAAACGGTTTGCTTGACAAAAAGTTTAATTTGTGCTCATTGTGTTTGGCCGGTCAGACCAATTTTGTCGTCACTCCCGAATGACATGGAAGGCTATAATAATAACAATCTTATAAGCACAAAAAAGATGATGTAAATTCACATGTTGGAGGTTCAAGAGGTCTAACTTGGACACACAAAAAGAGACCTTTTTGACGAGTGACATCGGTAAAAAAGAAGTCGAAGGGGGCAATCAAGAATTCCCACGGACTGGGGGAAAAGTTCTTCAAGTACAGGGGCGTTCTAATTTTTATTTTCCAATCATATTTAAAGCCCATGGGACTCGTGGGGGTGACAATATTTTGGTGGCTGCGATGACAATATTTGGCTGCAAGGATTTCAGTATGCATTGCATGCACTTTTTTGGTGTTAGCTGCATTACTTTTTTTATCCTCCCCGCCCTCTTTAAGCGTTTTGATTGACGTCCCAGACAGAGATGATTGCCAGTGTGGGCTGGAATATTCAAAACTGTTGACTAAAATTAACTCCTGCTGCCGTGTTGACCTAGCGAGTACGTGTCACGCGGTTTTTTGGTCTCCACTGCTAGCCTGAAGGAGGCTAACTTTTGAATGTGTGTGTACCACGTTCGTTGAATGAGCGGCTGCCTTGTTAGCGCGACAGAGGTAATTTCCTGTCCTAACCCACCATCCAATTTCGATTTTATGCTTCTGCTTGATAGTTTTCCCTTCATTTCGGCCCCAGGGGAGAGAGACAGCGCAATGGAGGAGGAGGACACGACATAAAGTGGACCAAAGATATCAAAACCCAGTTGATTTACTTTCCAAACACAATCTTGTCACTTAAATTGTATTCTTCAATGCAAACAGAGTGGATTCAATATCCGTAATCAGACCACGTTGAAATGAAAGACGGAGAGCAAACAAGCTTTTTATAGACGCTAAATAGAGAGAAGGCTGGAGGGTCGCTTTTTTCCAACGGAGCTATAACTCGATCAGGTAATGGGAGTTTCAACATCTGAGCGAATACTAAAAAGTAGCGTGCAAGTGTACTACACTTTATGGATTGGTTACAAATTTGATAGAGCACACACAGAGTGAGTTGCTTTTGTAACAAATTAAATGCAAATATTTTCCTTCCTTCAACCAACAATCGTGGAATCTTTTTCCGCAATTTCGCTTCCTTTCCATGATAATGATGAAGACGAAAGAGTGCAGCAAAGATTGAAGGTAATTAAGTGCTTATTTATCTTTCTGCTGCGCCGTGGGCACTGCAATGACATAATGATGTTTTTCTCTTTCCTCCGTCAACTCTTTCGTCTTCTTCCGCTGTTGAGTGATAAGACCGACCGCAGACAACTTGGAGTTGCAATTGTATATACAATAGATGCAGGAGGGACGATTATTTGCACAGGCCGCGTGTGGCTTAGGAGAAGACTCACAGATCGACAGTGGAAGAGACTCGTTGTCTAGATTGAGGGAATCTTGGCGTTGCATCTTGCACGCAAACAGGTTGCCTCGCCTCTTAATTTAACCCCTTCGTGCATAATTGTTCCAAATTGGCGGCTTTACCTTTCAACTGCTCGTTAATAATAATAATAATAATAACATGGCGATCGGGTAACGACGATGTTTGGGAGGCAGCGAGAAGAAGAAGAAAGAAAGGAGATCTACCGGTGAGATACGAAAAGTAAAAAAGTCGTCGTATCGATCCAGCCGGGCAACGGTTTGTTATCAATGAAGGGGAATCGTCATAAAAGAGAAGAAGAAGGAATCTTGAAGAGGGCGGAAAGCAAGTTTGACTTTGAAAAGAGCTTTGCTTATCAAAAGGAGAAGAAGAAGCAGAGGGAAACATGTCAGAATACGTGTGCACATCACGAACGTGCATGTGTTTTATTGAATCATGTTGTTCGTACCTGTCCCAAGCTGGATCATCATGGCACTCCGGCAGCTCCGATCTCCGATTATTCCGCTTCGCCTCGCACTTTTTGCACCGTTTCCTCCGCTTGTGCTTCTTGCTCTTCTTCAAGACACTATTAGTGTCGTCTTCGTCATTCTCTTGATGATGGTTGTTGTTCTTGCAGCTCCTCCGTTCCTCCTTCTTCCTCCGACGCATTTTATCGAGACGCGATTCACTTCGATGTTTTCTCCTCCTCCTTCTCTTCCTCTTCCTCGCGGCCGCAGTCTCCTCGGATTCATTTTCCTTTTTGTGGTGCCTGACTTTCCGGCGGATCTTTTCATTTGAACACGGATGAGAATTGGACTGGGACACGCTAATATCACTAAAGCTGCTTCTTTCCTGCTCGAATATCACACTCACTTCTTCAGACTCTTCTGGATTCTTCACTGATCTGCTCAGATCCTCAGGTGGTTTAAATGGGAATTTAAAGAGATCCTCGGGTGGGTTCAGGTAGGTCTTGAGGAAGAGATGTTCATTGGCTTTCTGACCCAGATCTGGAACGGGAGCCTCCGAGACGACGTCTATGATGTCATCATCTTCCTCTTCGGAGACTAGAACAGAGTCCACTCGGAGCTCAAGCAGAGCATCGAGGGAGATGGCCCGAGTCTCAATGTTCTTAATCGGTTTCGGTTCATCCTGAAGGGTGACTATGTTCTCCTTCCCCGTTTCATCCACTCTCGGCCTTTTGACTGGCGGGGTCTCTTCTGCCTGACTGGGCTCTTCTCTCAGCAGCTTTCGCTTTGCAAAATATTGGCACAGTTTTAGAAACCCCACCATGGTGTGGATCAGCTGGGTTCCAGTCTTCCTAAAGGACTCTCTTTGGCAGCATGTTGATGTTTTCTGCTGCGGTGTTGCTCACACACTAAAGACTATCTCGGTTGCTTTTCCCTCTTCCATTTCTCTCTTCTTTTATATTTCTTGCATTGCCATGAGCAGCATGGAACGAGGAAGGCGAAGAACGAACGGCGGTGATGGTAGAAGAAGAAGAGCAACGTGTGCGCTTTCGAGGGGAGACTGAGAGAGAGAGACGGTAGCTGCAGCAGCGACAGGAGCGCAAGAAAGGAGGAGATCGGAGAGTGTGTCAAGAGAGAGAAGGGTGCAGAGCGAGAATGACGACCGAAATAAAGAAAAACTTTCATCTAAGAAAAAGCCGTAAAAGTAAAAGAGGAATAAACGTCGGATGTCCTCACTCGTGTGACTGCCACCGACCCGCCTAATTCCCTTTCTCTCTCTCTTCTTCGTCCTCTGGGGAGTGGGGACAACACAATTTGGAACGAACTTTGTTCCAGCTCAGCATTGAATTATTCAGAAACAGCTTGGGGGATGGAAGTAGGAAGATATTATTCAGAGCAAGCAGTGAAAAGGGAAATGCAAGCAGCGTTTGGAATGTTCGAGCTTCTTCAATGCCTGACTGACTGACTACAACATATAACAGCCGAGCTGTCAGTGTGTGGCAAATGTCATAAATGGGCAACATCAGCGGGAGCAAGCTTACAGTACTTCTCTCCTGCTCCCCCTTGCTTGCTCCATTATTGACCGCTGGGTTCCCACTGAGGAATTTCCTTTTCTTTGTGGCAGAAACGAACTCTCTTCATGTTGCGTGCAAAACTACACTTTTCCATTTTCACAAGACTTTTTCTGCAAGGGTTTATTTTGTATCATTGGCAGTGATTTCGTTATCATCCCTTGTTGCAGTTTTCATAGTCTGAGGCGAACTTCTTGTTGACCTCGTTGAAGAACGTGATGGGGTCGTCGGTGACGCCGTCCAGGAGGTCGGAGGCGCGGACCAGCTCGGAGGCGATCGCTCGGAGGTGCCCGGACAGCTTCTTACCGGAGCGTCTGGAAATGAAAACGTTTTATAACAGACATGATGACAAATCCCGTTTTTGTCTTACTCGTATTTGGTTTCCTCTGCAAAGTGCTTTAGCGCATGCGCGCACTGCCAAGCCCGCTCCCTGAAGAACTCGTAATCCGCCATGAAATGAACCTTCTCAATGCCGCGCATCGAGTTCAGCACAATCTTGGTCGGCTCGAAGCTGTTGGCAGGAGTGTACGCCATGACGCAGGAGATCCTGAAACAACACGACGACAAGTCAATTAAAGCTCATTCCGTTTCGTTTCCCGTACCGTCTGTGATCGGACGTTAACGGCGTGACGTGATGCAGCACTTCGGAGCCCTGGGCGAGAATCATCTTGCCGGGGTTCTCGTAACGGACGACCTCGGAGTGGACGCCCGGCTCGATGCGGTCCGCCATGAGCTCGTCGAGCGCGCGCCACTTCTCCATCCGCATGAGCTCCAGGTCTCCGCCCTCGAATCCGGTCATGTCGTTCAGAAGGATCACGCCGGTGTAGGCGACAGAGTCCCAGTGCCAGTGGTCGATCGGGGCGGCGCTCTTCTCTTCCTCTTCCACACTCAAATTCACCTTAAAAGTACATCATAATATGGCTCATAAGGTAAAATAAGAGTTGCATTCGTACCTGGGGTACGTTGCTAAAACTCGGGTGCGGAATGAGCTCCTGTCCGACAATCTTCTTAAATGCCTCCCTCAACTCTGGGCAGTTTTGAAAGTCCCTCACAAAAGGAGACTTGTAGTAGAGGCCGCGAAGGGCGATTTTATTGCCACGAGCGTATTCGGGACCGACGCCGTCATGCTGGTACTTCTTTGCGATGGTCAGCATTGCCTGGACACCGGCCGGGCTAAGAACCTGTTAGTGCACAGTATTAAAATTGGACAATGAATGTTCATTAGCGCTCTACCTGAAATGAGGACGAATAAGCAAACTTTCCCTGCTTTGCCTCGTCCTCGCTGAGAGATTCCTTGGCCTCAAAGTCCCCCAGCGTACGCACGTAACTGGGTGCGTGCAGGTCGAGGTGAATCTCGGGGTCGAATCGGGGCTCCTCGGGCACGTCTTCGTAGGTGTTGATCGGGTGCGGCATGCCCTCAGCAGGGGGCAGCGGGAGCGGCGGCATGACGCCGACGCGGCCGCGGTTCTGCGCCACATACGGGAGCTGAGTCTGGTCGCACATGGTGCTTGAGTGGAGGGCAATGTCAGACTGAGTGCGTAAGGCCGAGGCTGTGACTATTTAAGAGCAAAATGTGTGTGATGAAATGTCTCGGCAAAAAGCCACAAGTGTTGAAAGTTAAATTGCTTCTGAGCTGTAAAACGGGATTCATGTAAATAATAAATGTGTTTTGTTCTCTCCGCCAAGGACATTAATTGGGTTTTGTCGATTTAAATGTTATGTAGGGGAAAATGAGAACTGGTTTACGACAAGGCTGAAATGTGTAACGAGCAGATTTGATGTGTACACGCGCCATAGATCAATGAACATGTTGTTGTTATTATTATTCATATCATAGAGAATGGGAAACAAGAGGAAATGCCATTGATTTACTGGCGCTTTCTCCATCCTTTCTTCTCTTTCTCCCCCAAAGCTTATGTTAAAAAGGAATTGGACGACTGAGCAAAAAGAGAATAAAATAGATGCAATAGCAAATAATGTTTCCTGTTCCCAGAATGGGGCGGAACTCTTAAAAGGGAAAACATTTGGAAGGGGAATCGGAAGAAGAAGATCGTCATCCAGAGAGAAGAAAGAGAAGAAGAAGCACTTGACTGAGTTGACTCCAAAGATATCGACGTATGTGTAACCCTCTGTCTCTACCGTATAATTATAGCATTTCTGACCCATGTTATCAACGAGCATCTTCTAACAGGACGGACTCAATATTCCTCAACAGACAAAACGCTGGCTTTTTCTATGGTTATTTCCCATAGGAGTCTTAGATGCAATGACCGGCCATTTATATAGATGACATAGATTTACTGGCGAGCTAAAGGAAAAGACAAAGAACTGTTAGGAGAAGAGGGTGATGTTGTCTTTGCAAAATTTAGTACATTAGAGACCCAAAAATGCAGTCAACTGTTGCCAATAGTTGATACTACTCGTATTTAGTAGTAGTCGTATAATTATAAGTATTCAAATAAGAAAAATATTAATGATTAAGTAGGGTAGTACCTATGCACTTCAAAATTTATGTTACACAAAAGATAAATTAAAATATATGTGTAAAACGTGTTTCAATTTTTAACCAAAAGAAAATACGAGGGAGTATAACACATAAATTATTAGACAAATATGAGATTTGTATATTAAGGGAGAATTTTGTAACACTACTCCTAAAACCATGGGTACAATCAGGGATATGCGACGAAGTCGCCATAAGAGGTCGTCGCAGCTCCCTGGGTACAATCTACAGTCAGTGTCCTATGGTCAGTGTTCACTAACACAGCCACACAGAAATATATATCCACGGAAATTCAATCATTCTGCTCACGAAACCTTTCATCTAGGTTTTACCCTGATATTTGAGATAATATATTTTGGTTTGAGAATACCTCTATTAAAAATGTAAAAAGAGCAATAATTAATTGTAAATTTGTAAAAATCAATGTATAGGCAAAAGGAAATTATTGTCTTTAAACTATATTTCCTGAAACCGCAAGCAAACTCAAGTTTTGCCTGTAGCAAAAATATATTCTTTGAAGTGGATTAAAAATATATTCTTTGAAGAGGCTTTGTTACAAAATATATTTTCTTAAAAGTACGCTGTTTAAAAATATATAAATAATATGCACAAAATGATTTTTAAAAAGAAAATATGAAATGTAGTACGACTAAATATATATAATGTAAACGTACTGTTAAACTCAGCTGCGCCCAGGTCTTAGAGTATTGTCATCTCATTGGCCCAGGTTTAATAAAAGATACAAACATTACATCCTTGAATTACGCTAAAAATTCTACACAACATATAATAATATATACCCTCCTTCTGTAGAATTACACCTTAAAGTCAAGTCTTTGATTCTGATGTATTGCACCGATAAAGATATAAAGTATGGCATAGCATTGACAACCTTTGAAACTAAAACGTAAAATACAATTAGTCGTGATTGCATTTAGAGAGCTAGATAGATACCTATAAGTATAAGTAAATAATCTAGGAACAACTTAGATTTTTTGTGGTGGATTTTATTCCATAAATATTTTCGAATAAATAATTAGGTCACATCACATCACAATGTGCTGGTGGTCGAACTTCTTAGGCGTGGTAGGCGGGGGCGGCGTGGTACTTGGGGGCGGGGTGATAGGCGGGGGCAGCCTTGTAGGTGGGCTTGTACTCGGGGTACTGGGCCTCTCCCTCGTAGGAAACATCAGCGACATAGCCGGAGTAGCCATCGGCAACCTGGTAGGTCACGGTCTGGATCCTGCCGTCGGGGAGAGCCACACGGTATCCACCGTTGGTGGCATAGCCGTCACGGGCCTCGTTGGCATCAAAGTCAACGTTGGCGTACTCATCCTTGACAGCGTAGGCATACTTGTACTTGGCGGGCTCCTCCTTGTAGGAAGGGGCGGCGTGGTACTGGGGAGCGGGGTGGTAAGAGGGCTGGGGGTGGTAGGGGGCGGGGCGGTCTGCCG
>LR140777.1:0-14936 GCA_900659605.1 Tisbe holothuriae | reverse complement strand
TTTATTAGTAGTTACGCGTTTATTTTGTCATCATAGTATATTATCAGGTCCTTTTAATACTTTCTTTGTATAACACAATATTAGTCAATATTAATACACATTGTTAACTCTCTCTCTATCATATAGAATATTATTATAAAGCCATTACACTTTCTTATATATCACCAAAATCGTCTGCATGAATGTTTATCCTTAAAACTTTACTTCACTTGCACGAGCAGAAGCAGTTCTCAGTCACCGGGTAGGGGATCTTGTACCATTTGCACCGATGACGGCGAGCGGACTTGGCCCCGCCCCGCCGGCGGCAGTGCCAGCGGAGCAGGTGCAGGACCTTGGTCTCACCAGGGACACAGGCCATGCCCTCGGGCCAGGAGCAGATCTTCTTGCCACCGGCATATGCGGGGGTCGGTGTGTCCTCCTCGGGAACAAGGCTGCCACTGCAAGAGCCCTTCTTAACCCAGCGCGGCCAGAAGTAGTCTCCAAGGTCGGTCCACTCGTACGTCACTGGGCAGGAGCTCTTTTGCACGAGCCACTGCTGGAACGCGGTGATCATGCGCTGCTTGACGTTGTTCCGGGTGCGGCGCTCGTCCTCTGATGTGAAGAACGGATCCATCTCCTCGTTCTCAACCAGGCTGCTGATGTCATTATCCATGCTCAGCTCTTCTTCGAGGTTGAGCTTGGCGACCTGCTCGACGAGATGCGCCACCTGCTGCTCTTGGACGCTGACCTCCACCCGTTCATCCTCGCTCGGGGCGTCTGCCCGCATCCACTGAGCGTCATAGTCGGATCCCATCTTTCTGAGCAGCCTGGACGTCTTGAGGTTCTTGGAGCGCGGCTTCTTCTTCACGTAGTCGGAGAACTCGAGCGGCACCGTGATGGACTGGTGCGTGATTGGCCGCTGCAGAGGCCGCTTCCGCTCCTCTGATTGGTCAACAGGGACGGCATTTGTCAATGAGGCTACAAGTGTTAATATGATGATGTGGAGATGCATGTTTACAGCTTGACTGCTCGGCAGGGACTGACTTGCTTTCCTTTTCCGAATGTGGCGCTTCTTCTCGTCGTCGTCGTCCTATTATTATGATTATTTTCCTCTCGTCTTCTTCTCGCCCATTGATTGTATTCTGGCGCCGTCTTTTTGTCGTCAATGTTCTTGAGTGTTCGACGCCAATCGTTTCAGTGTCTGCTGCTGCTGCTGCCGATATTTGGGGTTTCGAGGGGGGAGGAGAAGTGTAGACACTGCTTTTATGAGGCAAACTTACCTCCATCAATTGGCTTTTTAAGACGTTTAAGGGGGATATATGGTAGAGTATGTTTGATTAGGTATAAGGTGGTATTAATATCTCCCAATTTGCAGCAAAAAAGAGAGTAGCACAACATAATATTGAGTCAAAGTATAATATTGCTTCCACGTTATGCTTGAGCTGTTGTTCTCTTCCACTAGGACCTCTCTAGATCTTTGGAGCCTTCCGTCAGTTTTCGCCGCGTCTCTTATTCTCCTTAAATCATAACCACATGTGAATGAAGCCTAAATTTGGCAGAAATCTCCTCTTCTTCTTTTTCTTCCCCTCCTCCTCCTCGTTCATATAAGAGATTGATGTAATGAAAATCGGCGCCACCAAATCCACGCTAACAGACAAGACTGAATAAGATGTATGCTAATGAGTCTACTCTGACTGCTGCTGCCCCAGAATAAATATATAAAAGGGGCTCTAATGAACAGAGCAAATTTAATGTGCTTTGTGGGGTCGTATCTATTTAAACACTTAACATTAAAGTGACTACAAAGACACGTTGTAGACATGCAAATGAGACATCTTTATCTCAATGGCGGCGTCAAAACGGTCAGCAGAGACAAGCCAACGGTTAAAAAATCGAACTAAATATTAGTCACACACTGTCATTTACAGACTAAGGATTATATATTAACAAGCTATGTACAATTTATGTTTAAAACAAGTTTCACCCTGACATGGGGTGTAGAAGTCACGTAAGAAATGTGCCTCACGTCGTTTTTGATCCGGCTGCTCCCGCCTTTCGCTTTTTCGGCGGCGCCTCTTGAGAGGCTCCCCGCGGAGAATGAGGCTCCGAAGAGGAGGCGCCAAAATAATAATAATATCATCATCATACATGAGGATAAAAAAGGTAAACAACAAAGTAGAAATGCAGGCTATAAATAGATTCATGAAGGGACTCAAAAAGAATATGAAGTGCAAAGTAACCTATAAATTGACAAATACAAAATTTGAATCACTTTTGAGTAACCTTGAGATAATCAAAGATGTGCCTTCTTCCTATTCAAAGATACAACTACTTGCCACAAATGCTGTTCCTTAATTCCATTTACAATGGCAGTATCAAACTGCCATTTTCATTATTTGCAAGGAAAATCTATTTAAATGTTATTTGACAAGCAACTCTATTAATAAAGCTAAACTACAACTTCAACAAAGCCTTTAAAGGTTTCTCCTCGAAACCATAGGAGTTTTTTCAACTTCAGAGTTAGAGACAAAAAAGTAACCATTTATAAACAACACACTGCCATTAAACCTTTGAAGACTCTATTCTTAAACCTCCTTGGTGGCGCCATGCAGCACTTAGAGCACCAAACAAACGTCCGAGGCCAAAGCAACTCTTCTTATTTTTCCCACGGCGGAGCAAACAGTTCTTTTTCCAACAGGTGTTTCTTCTCGGCGTCGGCGGTCAGCTCAGAGCAGCTACTTGATGACAAGCTGTCCAATGTCGCCACTGAGCGGAGTGATCGATTACCGGGGCAAAACAAGGGTTTAATCCTTTCTTTGAGCAATAATGCAACTAATATGCACATGCCTATAACTGCTAATAATACTTATCTTGTGTATTGACATCACTCTGACAATCACGATTCTTTTCTATATCTTTTTTTCTTCTTTTTCTTCTTCCGCCGACTGTGCTGATGTCGACGTCTGGTCTGATCCCAGCTGAGCACGAGACCAAAAAGGAGCCCGGAGCCGAACACAGAAAACGGAGAGAGACAAGCTACTCAGGATAATATGGTATTGACTATAGACTGTATTGCTCTGCTAGGACAGTAACTGTCAGTCAAACAACATAATAATTACATGCATTATGTAGCATATTATTTCAGCTGCTAAGATTATCGTGACCATGTTTTGCATAAGTCATAAATTTGAACCATTGAAATACTGCCTTGAAAATCGCCAATAGAGGGCAAGGCTAAAAGGCTGCTCACAAATTGAGTAAAACACCATTGAGTTTTTATATAATGGATATGCAGCTCTGAGATGATCAAAAGAATAAATCTCAATAGTGCTTATTTTCAACATAGAGAGGTGTTTACAGTTTAGGCATATTTTAATATAATTATAGTATATATACCTCAATTATACATGTAATGCAATGTAAATGATTATTAGGGTGCATAAATCTTTATGAAAGTACATTTAGAACATTTAGTTGGGATATTACTCTCTTAAAATGACAAACATAATACAATTTTGTACTGGGTACTTAGGCGCCATCTAGTGGCATAATGTGTCAAATTTGAGCAGCCTTTTTGCAGCGCCCTCTGGTGGAAAGAAGATCGTTACAATAACTGATGAAACTTAAGACTTATTGAGTTCAAATGCTACTTTTCCCTAGTCTATTTTCTTTTCGTTTTCGTTGACTAATTGGCAGTCATTAAAAAGAAGAAGTTTAAGACGACGTCTCAATTAGATACTCGAGACGGATTAGAACGGATAATACAAGTTAAGCGGGAACCAAATCACAAGGGTTGTGCTAAATGGAGACAACAGGTCAAGACACAGACAAACTTCAAGCTTGATACTGAGACATTGACGAATCATAGCCACTAATCAAACCGTTAATGCATTCATTATGATATATTGTTGTATCAAGCAAAGCTACGGTAGTATGATAATGATCTGACTTACCTTTTCTCCTCAGTATTCCCGCTGACATAATGAAAGCTTAGATCCAGCGCACTCCCTTCACTATTATCTTCCTCTTCTTCATCACTACTTCCAAAAGCCGACGGCGGCTTACACAACGGAACAATCACATCCTCTTCCTCTTCTTCTCCTACTTCCATGGCCACCACCGGCTCGATAATCTCCCGTTCGAGCTTCTCAAACGGCCGCAAGAGCCTTGCGACGGACAACATCCGATTGCTCCCGTCAAAGTTGGCATAGTCGGCCACGCTGAAACTGCTCCGTGCTGTGGACAGGGCCGTGGGCTGCTTGTCGGACAAGGCCGTTTCGTAGGCGGCGGTGATGGACAAAGGTTCCTCTTTGTCTGGGGCTTCTTGGTCCAGGGCTGAGTAGGGGTGTGCCCTGTCCGGGTCAAGGCTGGGGTATGCACTGCTGCTGTTCTCAAGGAGCTCGTCGTCCAGCATGTTCATGTAAAGCTCAGCCTGAGGTGGTTTCACAAAGTCGATGGACTCCTCCATCTTCTCAATGTCCCTCAGCTTCTCCTGAACGTTCAGAACGGGATGAATGGGCAGGTCGGCAAAGCTGTTCCGGAGCCAATCCGAGGCCTCTCGAAGGACCCGCGGCACATCATAGGGGTCTTCCACAGAGACTGATGGAGCTATGGGAGGCTCAGATAGGGCTTCAGTCGGGGCAGCATGAGATTCTGGTGTAGATTCATAAGATTGTTCTTGATGTTCGGAGGTGTCTTCCTGATCATCAACAAAAGATTCCCTCTCTTCAGAGGCTCTCGTTGTGGAAGGTTTAGGCTGGGAATCTTGTCCGACTTTACGTGCTTTGACCCTGAAATTAGTCATATTATTGCTTTACAAAATAATTTTGGCTAATAGTGCATAGTTCATAATCCATATTGCATCCCTCATATCAGATATCAATCATTTAGTCTAAAACTTGCCAGCTATTATCTATAAAATGGTCATTTTGGTACAATGCGCCCTGAGCATGAACTTGCATGAATTTCAAGAGTAGCTCAACTCTCAAAGTCAAGGCCCTTAATTATATTTTTTGGTATATTCTTACCTGTGTGACCTAGGCAGCGTTTGCGTATCCCCCTCATAGTACCCTCCTCCACCTCCACCACTAGCCCCACCTCCAGTGTATCCCCCATAACCCCCAGCCTTAAACGCCCTCTTCTGATCATGGAACTTGACATATAAACTCGCCTTCCTCGGCAGAGTGGACGCCCTACGACCATTACTATGCAGCGAGGACCGCGACCGCTCAATCAGCGCCTTGGTGCCCACCTTGGCCTCCTTGGGCGGCGACCAGCGGCTGGCGGGCCGACGGGACGTGTCTTGGAACTCGGCGGGAGGTTGCGTGAGCGACGGCACGGATTGACTGCGCGGGTAGCGGTTTCCGAAGGCGCTGAAGGTTCCGGGTTGTGTGGAACCTTCAGCTTGTATGATCTTGACGGGGCTCTCATCCCCCGATGCGGTCGGGTCGATCCGGATGAGGCTGTTCTGGGACTCGGATCTCGTCAGACTGTCCGGGGCAAAGTTGACCCGCCGGTTGTGCTTCGGGTTTGGCAGCGTCTGTGACCGCTGTTCGTAATGTGATGGGTTCCGGAAGAAGTCCGGATTCTGCCTCAAGAGTTCCGGTGAGGAGTCCGGTTCCTTTGCCGGTGTGACGTCGTAGCTGGCCGATGTGGCGTTGTTGAAATAGTGACGGATGCGCATCTTGACGGAGATGGGAGATTCTGGAACGAACGGTGAAGGGGTCAAGAGAGGTTGCGAGAAGAACAGGGAAGATCAATAGTTTACGGTGGCATCGTATTGCCATTTTATTATTACTTCTTCCGCATTAACTACTGCATGCAGTACATCCTCAACGTAATTACTTTTTCTGACACCCAATTAGTACAAATAATGATCAGGCACGCACTAAATTGGAATGGCTAGTAGCTTTTATATTCGAAAGATACGGATGGCGCATTTAGCTAAAAGACTAGCATTTGCTTACCTTTCAAAGCCTTGACACAATCCACCCGTGTCATCCGCCGCACCGTTTTCCCGCCAATGTTCAAAATCTCATCCCCGGCCCCCAGCTTCCCCCACGTGCACTTTGTCGCCGATGCCGGGCTCCCCTCGGAGCAGCACTGGACAAAGAGCCTGCGGACAGGCTCCTGAGCTTTTGCGCCGCCGTCAAAGCGGAGTCCGAGGCCAAGGCGGTCTCCGGGGGAGCGGTAGATGGTGAGATCCTCCTCGACGGTGGAGGAGGAGAACGTGGCGGGGAGGGACTCGTACTGGAAGGGAACATATTATGCTTAGTGGATAAAGGAGATAAAAGTTACTTGTAACTTATTCGTTTCAACTATGCTTGTAACACTCGTTCTTTTCATACCAGTTCTGATGTTTTTCGTAATCAACAAATTTGATCATCTATACCGTCCATTCTTTATCATTAAAGTTCAAAAAATAACTTTTATTAATGCCAGCGCACTTAAGAATTGATATTAAATACAAAATAGTGTTCAACGTCAACTGTTAAATGCCATTAGGGGTCAATGATTTATTGTGTTTTGATCTAACCCGACATTATTCTCACCTCCTTCTCCTTTTCAACGTTCTTGATTCTAGTTCCTTCCTCCTTTGCCCCAACAGATAGCACTTTCTTCACTCTCCTTCTCCCTCTTCCAGCACTTGAGACACTGCTACCACCACTAGAACTGCGCCTCACAACACCACTGTGATTAGTCACAACATCACTGTGAGTATTCTTCACAAACCTCACACTCTTACTGTTCACATTCGATCCTCCTCCAATCTGGACAATTGTCACATAAGAGCCTTCTCCTTCTTCCAAGTTGTTACTGCTGGTCAGAGAAGTGTCTACTGCCGTATGACGACGACGACGGCTTTGTGCTGCTTTCAACAACGGTGTTTCTCCTTCTTCTTCAAAGTCTTCTTTTTCTTCTGTTGCTTCTTCTTCATCTTCTTCTTCCTTCCTGGCTGCCGTGGAAGAGGCAACTTCTGTGGGAAAAAATAAAGTTGGATTATTAGCATTAGACAGGTGAAAATAACACATTTGTTGTCATATGAACAATGTTGTGTAGTTAAGAGTCTGGATGGTGGATCTGTCTGGATAGTGTTTAGGAAAGTTGCTAGAGAAAGAAGAAAAAGAAAAAAAAAAGATTATTTCTTATTATTACATATGTGGTTCTACTGCTGCCACTGACTGCCCCTCGTGGGTGAGACTGTTGCTGTTGCCATTATTTGATCATTTACTATCACGCTTTGCTTAATAAAACATTTTTAATCTCTAATTAGGTACACTCTTAAATGCATTCTTATACACTGGATAGGGAGCATGTTTAAATTACTGTTTATGTACTTTATATGATAATTATCAGTATAGCTAGCTACGTTTTCTCAAGTACTTACATTCCATGTTGGGAATTAAATACGCTATATGTTTGAAACCACATTGCAGTGAAGAAGGAAGAAGAAGAAGAAAATAGACATTATTATTAATATATTCCAGAGAGCAAGAAAGATAATAACGCTGTTTTTGTGACGTTGAGCAGATGTTTATAAACGGAGGAGGATAGAAAAGAAGGGCCTCATTTACTGAATGTAGTAGGGGGCTAGAAGTTACACAAAATGTAGAAACAAATCTATGTTGGTTGCAATGAAGTCTACTTTCATTCGGTTGAAGATATAAATGCTGATGATTGAATAGTAATTCATATGAATATCAGGATAATGTTTCTGTACTAAACATAGGGCAAAGTAATAAATATAGTTTGTAATTCAAGTTACACCCATTTGTAACACCAATTCCTAACTACAAATCCCAGATTTCCGAATCGTGCATAAGGAGAAAACACGACACACAAAAAGCTTAATTATGTTGCTACAAGAAGTGAATGCGGTTTTCGTCTTGAAGACTTTACAGTTATGGCAGCAGTTTTGAAAGAAGGAAGAAAAGTGTTATTGGGACCATTCCAATAAGAGAAGAGATGGAGAAGGGCCCATTGTAGTCTAACTGCAATTGTTGGCATAACCTTATTGATATTGCTCTACTTGGAGGGGGGAAATAATGAAGACGTTATCGGTACTTTCGTTCTACTTCCGGCTAGTAAAGAAGTGTTGCTGTCGCTTGAACAAGTCAGAAACCATTTTGCATTGCCACTTGCAGCTGTAACAGCTAAACGTTTCGTATTTAACTTTTCAGAACCCACTGTGCAATAGCAAACAGACTGTAGACGAAATCAATGTTCATACCTGTGGCAACAATTGAAACAGATGACGCGGATTCACGAACATGGGCATTGGATGAAGGAGAATCAAAACGACGAAATCCGTGCGGGTCTCCAGAGCTGAAGCTTCTATTAGATCTCGGTTTGAGGCCTCTATCTAACTTGGGGATGCCGCTCTCGGTACTGGAGCCTCTCTTGGACTTGGACTTGACCACCGCGTAGATGTCTTCCACTTTGGGACGCTGTTGCCTCGTATCATAGCTGCTCATGCGACTATGACCGAACCATGGGTCTGCATTA
The DNA here is from genome assembly GCA_900659605.1 of Tisbe holothuriae. NCBI lineage: Eukaryota > Metazoa > Arthropoda > Copepoda > Harpacticoida > Tisbidae > Tisbe > Tisbe holothuriae. Next base: position 6,452 of record LR140777.1, on the reverse strand, counting down.
CCAACTGGTCGTTCTTTGCTGTGGTATCTTGACTGGTATGGACTGCACTCTCTTGAGGGGCAACCACCACGCCTCTTCACGGTAGAGCTGTGTCCTAGCCATATGTCCGCCGTAACACTGGTGCCATTACTCTGCTCAACAGAGCCAGGGTTTGGCAGTAATCTTCTACCATTGCTCTGCGTTGTAGAGCCAGCCTTGTACCACGGGTCACTGCCATTACTCTGCACACCAGAGCTCGTCTTCAGATTCAGCTCGAACTCTTCACAGTCTAAGCTGTACTTGTTGTAGCTGAGGCTCTTTCTCTTTGCACTGTAGTTGACGCTCACGTCTGAGTACTTGTTGTAGCTGTGGCTCTTCTGCTGCCCGCCGCCAGTGAACGTGCTGAGCGGTGGGGAGGCTAGAATACGGGTGTATCTTGAAGGCTGAGTGGTATTATTGTTGCTGTTATTGTTGTTTGATCCACCACTGAAGGCCAAAGGCCGTGGAAGCAACCTTGATGTTGGTTTGGAAGTAGGCATATTTGAATCTGAAATAAGAAATGTATAAACCGTTATAAAGCATGACATTGCCTCATTTTTCTTCTTATCGTATTAAACATGACATTGTACAAATATGACGATGGAAAAAGTGAAATTCGTTATGGGAAATCAAACAGTGAGAGAGGTAGGTGCAGAGTACGTGACAATATGAGAATTGAATGGATTGGGCTATTATTGGATTAGCCTGTCAGAAATACCTCAATATTGTACTAATATTTATCATAATTATCGTCATATATTTCTTAAAAATCGTGTCATTACGTCATTTTCATAATCAGCTTGCGTGTGCAAAATTCAAAGAAAATACGATCCAAAACTACTTTGTCATTGGGAAGAAGACGAATTGAAAATTACTTGCTTGAGAAAATGTATCTTGTTTTTAGTGAGGAAATTTCATGAATGGCATTCACATTTGTCAGAGACATTGGAATAATTCATTTTGTATAATTATGTAATAAACTCGAAAACAATATACACATTTGTACAAACAACACATGCATGTAATAGTATAATTAACAAGCACCTCAGTTAAATTAACTTATTAAACAAATGTAAAACATCCAATTTAATCAACTATCGTTAAGATCTCCAACTCTGTTCCATCTGCATCTCAAGGATTTCCTTCGCATAAATTCTCAAGATCCTTTTTTCCCATCCTTTGCAAGAACAAGATTGAAGAAAAACATTTCTTTCAATAGCTGGTTAATTCTGACCTGATTCAAGTCTGCTCTGAATCGCTCACTCGCCTTTCAGGAAAACAACTTGGGAAAGTTAGATTTATATCCTAAGCAAATTTAAATGCAAAATGGGGTTCCCAGAAGGAGATAACTGTTTATGCAATATGCATATTCAAGCGTTTTAAAGACGAGGAGAGTAGGCCGTACCTTGTCAAAAATATCATAAGAAATTCCATTAATACATTGTGTTTAATGTAAAAGAAACCTCCTTAAACAATAATGACAGTATTTTTGCAAATAACATTCCTCTCTTGCACCTTTGATTCCCTTTTTTCCCTCCTGTTACAAGCCTGAAGACAGGGTTCGATTTCACTTTTACGTCCGTAGTTCCTTTTAAACTGTTTGATGAATGAGTCGCGAGAGGCCCTTTTTCAGTCTATAGGAGCTTCTTTTTAGTGGAGAATATAATACTTGGAGCCTGCAGGAAATAGGATTTGAAAGGAGGTGGAACATAATAATAAGATTAAAAGATAGAAGTGGTTTTGTCACCTAGTTTTCTTTTGTGTTTATTCAATATTCTAAAAGGGCATATTGGATAATTGTCTGACATACAGAAGAGATTTTGTGAAGTACCACAGGTTTAATGTAGAATTCTTAAGTTTTACTATACGTAGCTGTAGTATCATAATATTACAACAAAATTACATTATAATGGTGTCTCAAAACTAAAGTCCTCCTCCATATCTAATAGTCTTCGCGCGGGAAAATTCAAACTTTGGCCTGAGGTCACATGTGAAAAAAAATGAAACGCAAAAATGTATCCAAAGTCAAAAGACAGTTTTTGTCCTCTGGGCGACATTGCAATAAATAAGTGGAACAGCATTTAAAATTGGCCTCCTTTTCTCTCTTTCCACAGTCAGGTATTATAAATATTGTGTATTTCGCACCCCTGCAGGCAAGACTGAAGCACGCGACAAAGTTAGATTACACGCCGACTAGACTTTTGTAATTGAATTAGTTACTTTTAATTTACTCTCTGTCGGGTATATAAGTTGTATTACTAAATGATATGGTGGTAATATTAATTTGAACGATTTATGTATTAATTTAATTTATGTTGCGGGTACTTAATTTGGGTCGTGTTACACTTACATTTCTTTTCAGACACAATTTTTCCAATTACATTTGCTAGAGAGAATCCATTTAAAGTGCGAAGGCAATTATTATACTGTCATACATCACTGAAAGGTTTTTTCATAAAAAAATTTAAATGGTGAAGAGATCCGACAGATAACCCGTTTCGCTTCATAAAGTCAAATAATTAGGTGTCATATCTATATATATTTAAGTATCATGAAATACAAGCAGAAGAAATTTGCCAACTGTATTCTTTAATATCAAATCCAGTAATAAATATTGTACGTAAAAGTCAATCTCTACTTTCTACTCTTAATCTCCTGAACTTTCGTTGAGACTTGAGAGGAAACATATTCGAGCCCGTTTTATACGTTTCCCGTTTCCTCAAGAAAATGGGGAGAAGAAGAACGAACGAAATCTTTTTCACTCCTTCCGACAATTCAAACTTTCTCTGCGTACAGGAAAACTTTAATTTTCTTTCACCGGGGCTAATTATTCTCTCTCTCTCTCTCTCTCTCTCTCTCATTCTCTTGTGTCATTGCCGTAAATGAGGAGGAGAGAAAATGAAGCCGAATTTCCGCGATTTTTAAAGGCACGAGCATGATGAAAGCCTGAATATGCATAACGAATGCGTGCGCTAAAATATGCTAATAAGGAGTGCTACGAGAATAATTAATAAAAGCAGACTTCTATGTTGAAAAGTACTCAATATATAGAGCTTGAACTTTGAGCTTAGTTTACAAAGGTGCTATAACCTTGTTCATTTATTAGCACTAAATACCTTACTAATTAACATTCTCATACCCAATATCTAAAAACGTTTAAATCCTTATCGCATATTACATTTTATAAAACGCCCCTTTCCCACTTTTGCCATCGTCAGCCTGGTATTTAAAAACGCGTCCTCCAAAGACAGTTTTATGCGAGTCAGATGTTGTTTAAAACCTTGAGTTTGACCTTCAAAGAAGTCTCATTACTGATGTAATTAAAAGTAATTAAATTGGCCCACACGTCGTTGTAATTTGATTAACTACATTGAGAAAGTTTCTTCCGTTTCAGATTGAAAAATGAATCTCGCGACAGATGTTTTTTGCGTCTGGATAACAAGATTCTATTTTTTGCATTCCGTCTAAAGTTGAAAGTTTTCCTTTGGTACGCTAAAGATATTCCGGCTGTTAATATAAAGTGAATACATTATAATGACACTGTATTATACGGCATAATGTATAATGTCAGGTACTCGTGAAGAATATTGCACCCAAATTATCCCTCCATCTATAATTATCTCACTCTCGTGCTCTGTTGAGCTCAGCTCGTAATATGAGCATTAAATGAACAACTGTAGAAAAAATGACGGATACTTCAAAATATATATTATGGTTTGTTAATTGTCTGCATGTATTGAATTTATAAGATTATAAGAAACACGCGTATAGATTAATCTAGAGTAAATGGCCCATCTAGTGCTGATCCCCTCTCTATCTGCTCATTTTCACTTCAAAGAGACATGCACGAGAAGAAAACTTTCCATTTTCCCCTTCGTTGTGCATTATTTTAAAGTCTTCTGTGCATGATATAATGAAACCTCGGAGAGGAGGAGGAGGAATAAAAATTGTTGACATGTTAAAGTGTGCAAAGCAGGAAGGAGGATCACGAAGAGGGAAAATTGAGCTGGAGGACTGTGTAAAAAAGTAAATAAGAAGAGGATACACATACAACGTTTTTAGAAAACAAATAAGGTTGCTTTGTTTGACATGCAAAGCGGTTTCTTTTGCTTCTTTTCGTTGCTTATAGGCTCTCTACACTATGTTCCTATTTTTGCAGATGAATGTACAAATAATTATTATTTTAAACATCCCATAGAGTACGGAATGTCTCACTCTATTCTCGTAGTTTTCTCTTATCTTCATCTTGTTACGTTGCTTCTTTCTCTCCTCCGTACCTTGATTTTCCTTCTCCGTTTGCACCGGAAGAGAGTTGAAAATGAAGTCACTCTCACTTCCTTCAACTCGATACGGTGCAAAATGGAAGCAGTAAAACTGATATTCTCATAAAGTATGCAATATATAGATGTTTAAACATCTCTATAATGTCAAAGAATAGTAGAATTAGTAGCTAATTAACTGATTAAACTGAATTTTAAAAATAGGAGCTACGACTTTGTAAAGTATTGCGTCTCGTAGTTCACCAAACTTTTCTCCCTGTTTTTCACAGGTTTAAATCTTCTTCTTCTTTTCCTCGGAAGACAAGGCATAAAAAGTTGGTTTCTCCTTCCTTGCCGCCAACTCGTAGCAGAAAAGCAGATTGCTCTATGATTAGCATGTAGTCAAGAAATTTATGATTCTATTCGGCAGGGAGGATGTTACAAATATTCTACATAGAGAATGGTTGCAGGTACTTAGTACAACAAAATTGACTAACATATGTATATCGATTAGATCTCTGTGTTTAACTAGTAATTTATATTTTAAAGACCAATTAAGTGATTCTATTATTTACAAAAATCATAAGATCAACTCAGTCTAATTTACTCTCTTAGGTAAGGTCGGTCATCTTCTATAGACATCATATTCCGGCCTAATCGATTGTCTGCGGACCTCCCAAGATGAATCCTTCCAAAGAGTGAAAGTGCAAAAATAATTAGCGCCGGATATGTGCTCACTTTTATGACTCTTTAGGGTTAAAAACGAGCAGATGCTTCGGAAAACATCTTAAGAAAGTTTGTTCTCTCAAGCGTCCGCACAAGACCTTTAATTTGCATGGAATATTTGTGTGTTTTAAAAAGTAATGGAAACGCGTTTACCTTTTAATTTTCATATCCTGGGAATCTTTGTAAATACAGTATTATGTAGTAAACATTAATATTGAAAAAGATCCAAAGGAAATTAAGTTACTTTTATACAGTTTAGAGAGTATATTATAAGAAGTAAATTCCAGTTTAAGAGGTCACATTGTAGCATTCTCCGTCCCTTTTAGAGCCACATTAAATAGCCATTATTGATCGAGAAAATTTATAAGAAACAATATCTCGGCGCATTGTTCAAAATGTTCAAAGGGCCTTCACGGCTATAATAATAACGGGGAAGATGAGAGGTAACAATGGCCCATTGAGATATTGTTTTGGCAAAAATAATAAGAGCATAAGGTGTCTGATATGGACTGAAACTTTAGATCCGTTTTAGACTAACAAAGTAGTTAATATTTTGTTGAGATAAGTATCCTTACAACTAAATGTATTAGCTTCGAAATATTTTTTATATAAAATGGAATCAAAAGCGGATACCCAAAGGCACAATAGAGTGGCAAAATTGCTCATTTCTTGACAAAAGACTCAATGATGCACCACAGGATCATTTTCTCTACACGGCTTTGAATTTCTTTCCAAGAGATCACAGCTAAATAAACCTTTTCTGAAGTTTACAACTTGTGGCTTGTTTTCCTTTGGCTAGATGAATAAAAAGGCACAAAATCGTGAACAAAAGGTCATCCGAGGTCCCAAAATAAGACCGTTTTTGCACCACTCTGATCTTATTTAGACCATTTTATAACATGATGATTAATGCAGTTTGTGAAGGAGAAAACAAACGCCGTGTCGAATTTATTCTTTAATTTCCGCTGTTACTAAAACGCATTGATTTATTATTGCAACATGTTTAGGACTCCATTGATAGTCTGTATTCCCTGAATGATGCTCTCAAAAGGGCAAAATATGGTTTTATTAGCGGATATTTAGAAATTCAGGATATGAGGTTATGAGGGGAAGGAGAATGATAAATGAATCACTGCGATGGATACATTTTGTTTTTGTAAAATATGAAGTCTTTTCTCTTATTAAGGGATGAATTTGTATGAGTGATCAATCCTTCTCTCTGTTTCTTGTTTTTTTGATTGAAGACAAAATAAGAAATTAATTGAGATAATGAAGCACACATAAAAAGGGAAAAAATAGTACCTTAATTGAAATCACTATGAAAGATTGTAATGAAATTCAAAATATCAAAAATGCGTTGCTTCCATTCTATTGCAAAATATATAAGTTCTGCAAGAACAACAATGCTTAAAGCCAACCATGTGCTAATGAACAGAACCTACACGTACA